>RJWJ010007653.1:0-56628 GCA_004363605.1 Indri indri | reverse complement strand
AAATTAATTGGACAGCTAAAAATATATGTAGAAAAAATTAGCCGGGCATGGTGGCGCATGCCTGTAGTCCCAGCTACTCGGGAGGCTGAGACAGTAGGATTGCTCGAGCCCAGGAGTTTGAGGTTGCTGTGAGCTAGGCTGACGCCACGGCACTCGCCCCAGGCAAGAGAGTGAGACTCTGTCTCAAAAAAAAAAAAAAAAAAAAAAATTGTACACTGATGTTTGTAGCAATACTATGGACAGAAAGCATAATAATCCAAATTCCATCAACTGATGAGTGAACAAACAAAATGTGGAATAGCTAAATAATAGAATATTATTTGGCAATAAAAAGGAATGAAATAGTGATACATGCTACAACATAGATGAACTTGAAAACATTATACCAAGTGAAAGAAGCCAGACACAAAAGGCTATATATCGTATGATTCCCTTTATATGAAATGTTTAGAACAGGCAAGTCCATAGACACAGAAGGTAGATTAGTTGTTACTCTACATAATAAAGCTATCAATTCTCCCCAAATGATAAACAGGCTTAATGCAACTCCTATCAAAATTACAGCATTTTTTTGGTAAATGTAAATAAGATTATTCTAAAATGTATACGGGAAGGCAAAGGAATTAGAATAGTTAAAATAAGTTTGTAGAGAAAAATAAAGTAGGGAATCAGTCTAACCAATTTTGAGTATCCAATTTACTATATGGTGACAGAAATCAAGACTGTATGGTATTGACAGAGGGACAGACACATGGATCAAGGGATCATAATAAAGAACCCAGAAACAGACCCATATAAACATGTCCAGCTGACTTCTGACAAAGGTAAACAGGCAGCTCCATGGAGTAAAGGTAACCTTTTAACCAAATGCTGCTGGACCAACTGGACATCCATAAGCAAAAGTTAATCTTGACCTAAGTCCCACACCTCATATAAAAATTACCTCAAAATGTTATCATGGACTTAAATGTAAAACCTAAAACTATAAAACTTTTAGAAAGAATAATGACAGAAAAAAATCACTGGGATCTAGGCTAGGCAAAGAGTTCTTAGACTTGACAATAAAATCATAATCCATAAAAGGAAAAACTGATAAAATGGACCTCATCAAAATTAAAAACTTTTGTACTTCAAAAGACCCTGTTAGGAGGATGAAAGGACAAGTTACAGACTGGGGAAAATATATTCGCAAACCACATATCTGACAAACGACTAGCAGCTAGAATGTATAAGGGACTCTCAAAATTCAACATTAAAAAAGCAAACAATCCAATGAGAACATAGGCAAAAAATATGAACAGACATTTCACTGAAGAAGATGTACAGAAAGTGAATAAGCAAATGAAAAGATGTTCATCATTAGCCATCAGGGAAATGCAAATTAAAACTGCAATGGTAAGCCATCACGCACCTATCGGAATGGCTAAAACAAAAAATGGTGACAAAACCAAATGCTGGTGGGAATGTAAAATGGTACAGCCACTCCGAAAAACAGGCAGTTTCTTTAAAAAACCACATAGGTAACTACCTTATGATCAGCAATTGTACTCTTATGTACTTATCCCAGAGAAATGAAGACTTATGTTCACACAAAAATATGCACACGAATGTTTATAGTACCTTTTCTTGTAGTAGCCAAAAAGTGGAAACAACCCATATGTCCTTCAACAGGTAAATGGTTAACCTCAGGTACAGCCATACCATGGAATTCTAGCCATTAATAAAAAAGAACCAACTACTGACAACACACAACAACCTGGATGAATATCCAGAGAATTATGCTAAGTGAAAAAAGCCAATCCAAAAGGCTGCATACTGTACAATTCCATTTATATAGCATTTGTGAAATGACAAAATTACAGAAATAGAGAACAGATTAGTGGTTGCCAGGGGTTAAGGAGGGGTGGAAGAGGAAAGTGGATGTGGCTATAAAAGGGCAACGTACGGAATCATTGTGGTGATGGAAACGTTCAGGATCTTGACTGTGTGTGTAAATCTCAATATCATGGTTGTGATGGTGCATTATAGTTCTGCCAGATGTTACCATTGTGGAAAACTGGGTAAAGCGCACATGGAATCTCTCAGTATTATTTCTTACAAAATGCATGTAAATCTACAATGATCTCAAAATGAAAAGTTTAATCAACAAATAAAACTAGTTTAAACCAGTAATCCCAGCACTTTGGAAGGCCGAGGAGGGAGGACTGCTTGAGCCCAGGAGGTCAAGGTTATAGTGAGCTATGGTCGGGCCACTGTAACTCATATCTCAGGATATAAAACGTTATATGTATTTAACACATATATTATAAAAAGAAGATAAAAGGCTGGGTGAGATGGCTCATGCCTGTGCCAAACCCCAGCACTTTGGTAGGCCAAGGTGGGAGGGTCACTTGAGCCTAGGAGTTGGAGACCAGCCTGAGCAATATAGCAAAACCCTGTCTCTACAAAAAATTAAAAAATTAGCTGGGCATGGTGGTGTGCACCTGTAGTCCCAGCTACTAGGGAGGTTGAGGCAGGAGGATCTCTTGAGTCCAGGAGTTCATGCCTACAGTGAGCTATGATGATGCCACTGCACCCTAGCCTGGGCAACAGAGCAAGATCCTGTCTCAAAAAAAAAAAAAAAAAAGCAGATATAAATATCTCAATATCAAAAAAATTGAAATTAACTTCAGGCACCATTATTGAGTCACATTTTGGTTATGAATTGAGGAACTGAAGAGAAAGAAGGGGGTTGTCATTCACAAACCCAATTCGATTTCCAGGGGAAAAAAAAAAAACTATGAAGGCATAGACAAATCTATATATCCAGAATAAACCTCAGCTTTAAAAAATTTTAATTTTAAGAAGACATAAAGGTTCCCAAAGAAATTCATTCCTTTATAGGAGTCTTTAAAATCATATCTTGACTCCTCAGAAAAAATATGGCATTTTAAATCTAGGTGGTTACCTCACAGAATCCCTTACTTCAGAAGGGTGGATCACAGTTGCAATTAAGGGAAGATGGGTAGAAATGGAAGAGTCAAGGGTATGTGTGGCAGAAGAACTAAGTTAGCTGGGGGAAACACAGGGACAGTGCGGCCTAAGAAACAGTCCACCAGGCCCAGCACCAGATCTCCAGCATTGACTTCCTCGTCCTGCAGACAATCCTAGTTCTATCTCCTTTATTGAACTCTGAATAAATCACAAAAGCTCTGTGCCACGATTTCCTTTTCTAAAACACAGATAATATTTTCCACCTGCCCATCAAACAGGATATTTGCAAGGATAAAGATCTGTATGGCATGAAAATGTTTGAAAGAAGAGTACCAAGAAATAGTATCTGCAAATGTGGTGAATTTAAATAAAACATTTAAGTCTATTTCATATGAGTAAACATGCATAATGGAAGATAATGATTTTGAAGGAGACTAGAAAAAGAGAAACACAAAATAAACAAGACGATTTCAAAGTCAATATCAAAACAAAGTCAACATTCCGAATAGTTTACTTTTTTCAGTTGTCTTGAGGCTACCGGTGGAAAATTCAGTATTGCTAAAGGCACACAGTGCCCCAATCCACTAGCAAAACCATCTTAATCAGATGGGTTTCCCCAGCAGGCTTTAAAAAGGTTGAAAACAAAAATAAACAAGCAAACAAACAAAACCTCACAAGACTGCAAATCTTCTATCGGCTGGGCAGCAGTCTTTACCACGACACTGAAAAATGGGAAGAGCACAGAAATAAGCAGTTCATTTTACCTGTACTGCAGCACTAATTAAATTCTGTCTGGTACTTTAGTTACTCATTCAAGTCTGTCTGCCTGCACTTGAATCTAAGCTCTTTGAATGAAAAACCGCAGTTCACACTCATCTTTCTGTCTCCCGTAGTCCATAAGGTTGCATGTAGTCAGCACTCTGCAAACACTGAACTGAACAAACACGCACATGTATAATCCATTACTGCCAGTTTAAAGGAATATATGTAAGGTATTCCTAAATAGAAGTTGACCTCCTGATATTTATTTAGCTTCAGCCCTGCAACTTATTAAAGAATGGTTTCAATTTCTGGAATTTCATTCGCTCAGTTTATGTTATTTCTTATGTGGTAAGGAATAACAAGCTAAATTATGTGAATACAAATTTTTACTGCTAATCTGAAAAACAGCTTTCAAAGATAAATCCTGAGTCCAGAAAGACATCAGGCAAGATAGTGAGAAACTTTAAGCTGTGATTTATACCAGGTATGGCAGGCTTCTTCTTGTTAATTATCAGTCAATAATTAGATTTTTTTTTTAAAGTTCTAACTTTCTAATTTTTACTCACCAGTGTCCAATCTTGACTTGACATGCTGATACCTTGGGTTCTGTGGTATCCTTTTGGTCAAATACTAAAAAATAAGAAAATCTACAATCAATTGGATTACTACACAGATAAAGGTGGCAAAGTCAGATACTTAAAAAATGGAACAAAAGCTAAATTTCATAGAATTTAAAAATGGAAGGGGCTGTAGAGGTCCTGCTGTTGCTTCACTACAGGACTCTTCTCTATAGCATCTTCATAAGCAAAGGCAGTTGTCTAGTTTCTGCCAAAACACTTCCACATTTCAACAAAATAATCTCAAACTATTATGTGATATGAAAAAAAAAGCTCTTACAAAATTATTTCTTACATTAGCCAAAATCAGAATCCCTCCAATTTCCACTCAGTCCACAATTGTAGCCCATTATGTCATCCACCTTGGCCTCAAGAAATCTGTTAAAATAACTAAAGCTATCCTGTCCCTCTTCTTTTGATTTCGCTCTCTGTATGATGGTTTCTAGGCCATCTCCCTGGACATCCTCCCTCTAGATTTTTATCTACATCTCCCCTAAAAAGGCAGGATCCAGACCTGACCAGTGGCCCTGATATAGTCAGGTCAGGACCTGGGTGGGGAGGCTCCAGCTGTCTCCCTGGAGTCTGTGGCTCCACAGATGGCAGTACAGTGGCACCTGCTCTCATGACAGCTGAGGCTCATGTTGTGCTCGAGGTAAGTTCATGGTTAGCAAAAATGCCTATGTCAGGTCTCCCTTGTGCTATACCCTGGTAGTTAACTCTTTGGATCCAAGTGCAAGACATTAACCCAAATTAAAGTCCAGTGGCGACTGTGAAAGCTATTAGGTGAGGGAATGTTAGTGAACAAAGACATTACAAAATATTGCTTTCTTGCTCAGGCCTATTTTCTGGCCTGTAGGTATGAAAATTCTATGTTCAGTAATAGGTAGCTGTGGAATATGAAATTAAAACTGGGTAATATTAATAAGTTTCTAGCTTCATCTTCTGCCACCCTCTCACATGTTCTCACGTTCAAGTTGCCAGGAACATCTAATGTGCCACACTCATGCAGGACACCAGGCCTAGCAGACGTCTGCCTAGAATGCCTTTCTTCACTTGTCCTTGGGCAAAATTTATTTCCTCTGCAAAGCTGTCCAGGGTAGAATTAGGCACTTTCTTCTGCTTAGCTCCCAAAGTATCCACACCCTGTTTCCTTGTTCATACCTGATCATCTTCCCTAGTCTAGGATTTCCTTGAAGGCAGGGACAATGACTTACTCATATTTGTTTTCACCCAGGACCTGGTATATGGTAGGTATATTGATTGATAGTCAGTCAGTAAATAAGTATCTAGAATGAGGATTGTGTTACAGCACCTATCCAGTTCCTTAGAAGAGAACATCAAACTTACAAAAACTGCATCATTTGCCTTTGAAAACAGTTAACTACGGCATGTTCTGTTGGGAGGATTGCAAAATAAATCATTTACATATAAAAATACCTGTTCGAATGATGCATAAAGCATAAAAAACAATACAGCATACTTCAATGTCATACAAAATATCTGTTGGCCAGAGTTTTGGATTTCAGAGACCAGAAAGAATTTATAAAAACGGGGTGCACACACCTACACAGAGATATCAATTTTTAATTTTGCCAAGGACGTAAAAACTAAAAACAAAAAAAAAGTAAAACTTTACAACTACCATTGCCTATTTTAATATCTAAAGGGAAAGAAAGAAAAAAAGATCCCAGAGTAAAAACATTAGTCCTTTAGTGTTATCAAAAAAACTCATGACATTGTCTATGTTTTTCACTTCATCCCAAGCAAGTGAAATCTTTACAACGAACACATGGCATTGGTCCTCAGATTGTGTTTGCAAGCACTAAGCTATTTTATCTGCAGAGAAAGGCTGGAAAGCTCATTTCTCCACATGAGCAGTAACCCATTGTCTATAAGAAACAGTGACTGTAACACCAATTCCAATTCCTTCCCTAGAGGAAGATGGAGAAGATTCTTAAGTAAGAGAAGGAAAATACACAAAGACTGAAAAGGGAGACTTCAGGATGAGTTCCCCAGAGGGAGACAGTATCATGGCAAAATGAAACAAAAAAACAGGGAAAACCTGTGCCTGGTAAATTGAGTCAAGTAATTAGCATTCTAACACTAGACTTTAGTTATCTTAGGCTAAGGGATTTTTTTTTTTTTTTGCACTCTGTATTTTTATCATTTCTATACTCTATTTCCTGTTTTTACTTTTGTTTTGTTTTTCCTGCTAGTTTCCTAGCAAAGCTTCTTTTGAAAAATTCCAGGCTAGTCTCTGCTGAACCAAGGGGATTTGTCCATACCTAAGCCAAAATAGCGAAGAAGTGAGGGTGTCTCTGGGGACCAGGTGTGGTGGCAGCAGAATGATGAGGGGAGAGTGTGGACAGCTGCAGTCGCTGAGCCCTTCCCGCCCCCGGTTTTCCCTCACCCAGACTAATGAGAAATCCATACGCTGCAGGAGAAAAATGTAATGTTTTTTTTCCGTGTTCCCATTTCAGTCAAATTTCTTGTTCCTGACTTTCTAGTACCAACTACAACGTAAAACTATTTGTGCTCTACTGCAAGCAGAGCCCCATAGATTTTATGGAACTGTCATACTTTTTTCTTTAAAATTCTTGCTTTGGGGGTGATGGCTTCTTGACCTACTGACCAACTGGCTTTCTTTCAGTTACATAAACAGGATGGAATGGTGGAAAGTGAAGGAGCTGAAAAAAGAAGCTGTTTCAAGGAAGACCATTCATTCGACAAAGACTTATTGAGCACCAACCATTCATTCAGTTGACACTTACTGAGTGCCTGCTAGAAGCAAGGCCCTGTGCTGAGGACACAGTCCTTGCCATCCAGCTCTCACTGACTGTTGGGAAGACAGACAAGTGAATAAACAGATGCCAGACTGCATGAGGAACAAGGAGAGGGAAGAGGGGGTGCGACGAGAACACCTAAGATTGGCACCTAATCCAGACTAAAAGAGTCGAGAATTGTTTCCTGAAGGGTGACTTCTGACCTGAACTCTGAGGGCTGAGGAGGTTAGTCAAGCCAAAGGAGTGGTGGGTGGGAGCTACAGGGTTCCTGGTAGACAGAAAAGCATCGGCAAAGAAGGGAGAGGAGAGAGAGTATGAACAGATTTAAGAAATCTAACAGTAATTGGCAGACCCGGAGCATAGGGGGAAATATGGGGACAAATGACACTGGAGAGGCAGGCAGGGCAGATCACTAAGGGCCTTGTATACATGCTGAGAAACTTGATTTTATCCTGTAGATCAGTGGTTCTCAAACAGGTACAATTTTGCTCCCTCTAGCCCCAGGGGCATTTGTGAATGTCTGGAGACATTTTTGGTTGTCACAATTGGGTTGGCGGGGGCACTACTGGCATCTACTGGGTAGACGGCAGGGATGCTGTTAAATGTTCTACAATGACAGGACAGCCCCACAACCAAGAATTAGACAACCCAAATGTCAACAGTGCTGAGGCTGAGAAACCCTGGTGAAGATGGAGGGGAGTCATTGAAGAAGGATTAAGGAGGAGTGATGAGATTATATTTCTGTTTTTAGAAAGATTACTCTGGCAGCAATATGGAGAATGTGAGTCCAAAAGGGAGGCATGAAAATCAGTTAAGAGGCGGTTGTGCTATGAGGATCTGTATAGTCCTAAGGAAGTCACAACAGAGATGAAGAAAGAGACAGTTTTGAAAAATCTTTAAAATGTAAAAGCAATGATTTAAAATTGACTCCTACAAGAGGACAGTGATACCATTCCCCAAAACAAGAAGTTAAGGAGGAAGCATATATTGAAAAACATGTTATGTTCAGTTTGGGGCATGTTGAGTATGAGATATCTGTGGGTTATCTAAAATGGAAGTGCCTAGCTGGCTATTTGGGTCTGGAGATGAGGAAAGGGATCCGGGCTAGAAAAAACAAGATGTGGGAATTGTCAGCATATAGTCAGTAAAGGAAGCCATGGAATGGATGAAATCATCCTGGGGGAGAGTGTACACTGAGAAGAAAAACTCCAATATTTAAGGTCAGGGGGAGGAGAGGCACTTTGGATAAGAGGCCCTACGAAAGCAGCTCATGAAAATTGAAGAGTTTCAGGAAGAAGGGAGTGGTCAAGAGGGAACAATACTGTTGAGACAGAGAACAAGAGGTCAAGCATGAACAAGCAAACAAGAATGCAGGTCAAGGAAGAGACCAAGAGAAAAGCAAATGTGGATTTAGCGAACCAGGACACTGCTGATGGCTCTGGTGAAAACAGTTAGAGTGAACTGATGGGGCAGAAGCAGAAACAGCAGGTCAACTGCATGCGAGGGAGGAAGCAAAGGAAAGGATGGTAGCCAGATGGTCTTTTTTCCCCTAAACAGAGATGCTAAGGGATAATCTTTGTTGTTGTTTTGTTTTGTTTTAGAAAAAAGAAAAAGGAGTGATTTGGATGTGTATAAGCCAACAGGCAAGATAAGAGAGGTTGCAGGTGTGAGAGAGTGGGAGAGGATGGGACCAGTGCCCAGGTGGAAAGGTCGGCTTTGGATACATATTTAAAATAAAGAGATAAGATAGGTGGACATAATAATGAAGTTTATCAGGAGAATCACCCCAATAAATGTGGGGTGATTCATTATAAACCAATATATAATTGGAACTTCAGCCCACCCTTCTTATCTTATAGCTAACCTCCTTGAAAAAAAAAATCTACACTGAGTATCTATACCTTACTCTTCAATCCACTGCAGTATGGCTATTGTCCCCACCATTCTACTGAGAGGTTCCTATGGCAGTCAGTCAACATCAGAGATCCCCTAGTTGCCAAATATAATGGATAACTTTACAGTCCTCAACTTACTTCACTTTTCTACTCCATGTGACGCTGTTAGACATCTCTACTTTCTTCAGTTTCCACACCCTCGGCTTCGGTGATGTCTCTCTCCCCTGATTCACCAATCACACGTGATTGTTCCTCTGTCAGCTACTTAACTATTGTGTTCCTCAGGATTCCAACTTCTCAATCTATAGGTTTTCTATGGGCCAAACACTTAGGCCTAATTCCATCTACATGCTTCTGATCGCGAATAGGGAACTTTATTTATTTATTTATTTTTAGAGACAGGGTCTCGCTTGTTGCCCAGGCTGGAGTGCAGTGGCTAGTCACAGGCATAATCCCACTACTGATCAACACAGGAGTTTTGACCTGCTCCATTTCTGACCTCGGCCAGTTCACCCCTCCTTAGGCAACGTGGTGGTCCCCCCAGTGCCAAACTAAGTGAGGACACCTGATGGGCATAGCACACTACAGCCCAGATCTTCTGGGCTCAAGTGAGCCTCCTGCCTCAGTTTCCCAAGTAGCGGGGACCACAGAAGCCCACCAGCGTGCATAGCCCAAATAGTGAACTTTAGCTTTGACTTCTCTTCTGAGCTTTAGGCAATATTCATTTATTCATGCCACAAATATGTATGAAGCTACTGTTGTATGTGCCAACCAATGGGACAATGCAGACGAAGTCCCTATCTTACGTACTCATAAGTATGCCAAGAAATAAACAAGTAAATAAAATAATTACAGATTGATCTACTTACTGGGTGAAGATAGCAGATTGAATGACTGCATCTAATTTTATTCCCTCTTAAAACTTCAATAAAACCTCATTAAAAGGATATTGTTTTAAGGACATAAAGCCCAAAAAACAAAGAGTGAGAGAAAGGACAGCAATAGAGCACTAGATTTCTGACATATAGAAAGCTGATCAACATGAGAAAATGCCTTGATAGACTCAAGATAGCCAAAGACTGCCAGGCAACAGGGAAAGCCAAGAACAGTTCTTAAAAGGCTGAGGAAATGACAGCCTTAGGCAGCTCCAGAAGTGAGGAGTAAAATCAGTAGCTGAAACAAGAGCTGGCTGAAGGCTGTTTGAGAAGCAGTTGGATCTCCAAATCCCTCTCCCCAGTGCCACTGGACCCTGGAGAGGGTTTCTAGAGTGGGAGGTCTCCACACAGGAGAAGGCAGAGATATCATTACTGAAAATAGGGGTAATAAGTGAATAACACATCCTAATCTGGAGATTTAGCCTCCAACCTTAATCCCTCCAGGAATTCAACTAGGCTTTTACCCTCAGGAGACTGAAGGAGTTCTCTGGGGAAAATGGCCAGCCTGAGAGGAAACGGTGGAATGTACAGATTTGGGAGGAGGGATCTTGAAATTACAGCCTAGTGAGGTCATTCTACAATAAAGTTTGCTATCAGCAAGCCTCTCCCAAATATAGAGATCTCAATCCCCCTTTAAAGTCTCCTACTTGAAAACATAAATTAACAAGTTATGGATTAAAATAAGTCTAAGAACACTGCTATAGACTAAATTGTGTACCCCCAAAATTTGCATGTTGAAGCCCTAACCCCCAAGGTGACTGCATTTGGAGATAGGGCGTTTGGAAGGTAATTAAGGTTAAATAAGGTCATAAGGGGCAACCTTATCCAATAGGATTAGTGTCCTTACAAGAAGGGACTCCAGAGAACTCCGTCTCCCCTCCCCTCCACCATGAGGACACAGTGAGAAGGTAGCCATCTGCAAGCCAGGAAGACAGTCCTCACTAGAAAATAAATTGGCTGGCACCCTGATCTTGGACTTCCAGCCTCCAGAACTATGAGAAATAAATTTCTGTTTAAGCCACCCAGTCTGGAATTTTGTGATGGCAGCCTGAGCTAATACAAACATTTCCAACAAAACAAAAACAGCAATTTGGAGGAAATTGAGACTATGCAGGGAGAAAATGTTTTCAAAAACTATAATTAGAGAAATGAAAATACACGTCCATACCGTTCTAAAATTGATTGTAGTGATGATTAAATAACTAACTCTGTGAATAAATTAAAAGCATTGAATTGTACACTTTAAATGGGTGAATTTATGGTATGTGAATTATATCTCAATAAAGCTGTTATCCAAAAACTTAAAGTTTAAAAGTAAAAATTTTTTAAAAAAACATTTTCCTCTACAAAAGACCCTGTTAACAGGATGAAAAGATAAGCTACAGACTGGAAGGAAATAATTGCAAACTATATATCTGAAAAAGGACTAATATCTCAAATGTATAAAGAGCTCTCAAAACTCTACAGTAAAAATGTTTATTGCATCAGTGTTTATAATAAGAAATAGTAAAAAAAAAAAAAACAACCTAAACGGCCACCATGGGGAAATAGATAAAATGTGGTGCCATCAAATGCTAGATTACTATATATAGCAGTTAAAAGGAATAAACTAGACATATTTATCAACATGGATGGATCTTAAGCATAATTTGCATGACACAAGCAAGTCGTAGACATACAGCATAATACTATTTTTGTAAAATTTTTAAGCTCACAAAATAATGTTGTATGTTATATTAGAAAAATGTGGCAGGTGAATTGCAAAGACACACATTACATATATGGGAGCAGATGCCTATGGTGAAGGGAGATGAGTGGAGGGTAAACCAAAATTGGCTATAACTGAAAAGTATGAATAATCAAATTATATCAATCCACTTCTACAACTGAGGTCTAACACAATTAGAAAAACGAAAACAAACAAAACTGCAATATAACCATACGAAGTACTTAGGTAAGAGTTAAAAGAAAATAAGTAAGTTGAGCTATAATTTTCTGACATGGAAAGATATCCAAGATACATTAAGTAAAAAAAGCAAGTCAAAGAACCATATGCACAATGTTATAACATTTATGTAAAACAAAAGCACAAAATAAACTCTTTTCTCTACCCCCAAACATATATACACACACTTGTGTAAATGTATAGAGAAAGCTTTAGAAAAGATGAACATGAAAAACATCATAAATAGTGATATAGGAAAATGTCCTAAATTATTCATAAAACTACAGAATAAAAATCAAGGCAGCTAGAAGCTCTAGGGAAAACAAAAAGCAGCAAGAAAGAAAATGTAATCCTAATGATCACTGCTTTTGCAATAAAAATATTTACAGTCACCACCACCAACAAAAAAGGAAACAAAAAACTCAAAAATAAAAAAAAATTAGAAACTAGGCAAAAGACACAAAGAGATATTTTACCGAAGAAAGATATATAGATGGCAAATAATCACATGAAAAGATGTTCAGGAGGGTGGGAGGGAGGTGGATAATGAGAAATTACTTAATGGGTACAATGTACATTACTCCAGCGTTGGATACACTAAAACTGTGGTCCCCAACCCCCAGGCCATGGACTGGTACCCATCCGTGGCCTATTAGGAACAGGGCTGCACAGCACGAGGTGAGTGGTGGCCGAGTGAGCAAAGCTTCATCTGTATTTACAGCTGCTCCCCCATTGTCTGCACCACCGCATAAGTTCCACCTCCTGTTAGATCAGTGGTGGCATCAGATTCTCACAGGAGCGAGAACCATGCTGTAAACTACACATACGAGGAATCTAGGTTGCACACTTTTTCTGAGAATCCAATGCCTGATGATCTGAGGTGGAGCTGAGGCGGTGATGCTAGCACTGGGAAGCGGCTACAAATACAGAGTATCGTTAGCAGAGAGGTTTGACTACACAATAAATGTAATGAGCTTGAATCATCCTGAAACCATACACCCCCACCTGACCCTGCCCCGCCCCCTACCGTCCGTGGATAAATTATCTTCCATGAAACTGGTCCCTGGTGCCAAAAAGGTTGGGGACTGCTGCACTAAAAGCCCATACTTCGCCACTATGCAATATATTCATGTAACAAAATTGCACTTGTACTCCTCAGATTTATACCAAACAAACAAAAAAAAAGTTCAAAATCAGTATCCATTAGGGAAATGCAATTTAAAAACATAATGAGAGTGGCACTACACACCTATTAGAACAGCTAAAATAAAAAATACCGACAATGTTAAATGTTGCCAAGAATGTGCAAAAACTGAATCTCTCATACATTGTTGGCAAGAATGTAAAATGGTACAGCCTCTCTGGAAAACAGTTTGGCAGTTTCTAATAAAACTAAACATATGCTTAACATACAACCCAGCAATTGTACTCCTGGGCGTTTATCCCAGAGAAATGAAAATTAACGTCTGCACAAAGACAAATATTCTTAACTTTATTTGCAATAACCCAAAACTGAAAACAACCAAAATGTCCTATACTAGTTGAATGGTTAAAAAACTATTATACATCCATACCACAGAATACTAATCAGCAATAAAAAAGAATGAACTATTGCTATATGCCATAACTTGGATGTATCTCAAGGACTTTATCCTGAGTGCAAAAAAGCCAAACTCAAAGATGTCACACGCTGTCCTGATTTTGGGTAACATTGCCAAAATGACAAAATTATAGAGATGGAGAACACATTTGTGGTTGCCAGGGGTTAGGATGGTGAGAGGGAGAAAAGTGGGTGTGACTAGGAAGGGTAGCATGAGGAAGATATTTGCGGTGATGCAATAATTCTTTGTCTGGATTGCAAATCTACCTATGGGCAAATCTTAATCATACTAAATCTACACAAGTGATAAAAATGGCCTGGAACTATACACATATTGTACAAATTTCAATTTTCTAGTTTTGATACTGTACTGGACTTCTGTAAAATATAATCATTGGGGGAAACTGGGTAAAGGATACATAGGACCTCTTTGCATTATTTTTGCAACTTCCTGTGAGTTTCTATTTATTTTAAAATAAAAAGTTTTCTAAAAGGACATCAGAGTAAAAAATAGAGCTCTTAAATATTAAAGGAGATAAGTGAAGAAAACAGGAGAATTAGAGAACCAGGTCGGCCGCGGTGGCTCACGCCTATAATCCTAGCACTCTGAGAGGCCGAGGTGGGAGGATCACTTGAGGTCAGGAGTTCGAGACCAGCCTGAGCAAGAGCGAGACCCCATCTCTACTAAAAAAATAGAAAGAAATTAGCTGGACAACTAAAAATACATAGAAAAATTTAGCCGGGCATGGTGGCACACACCTGTAGTCCCAGCTACTCAGGAGGCTGAGGCAGTAGGATCTCTTGAGCCCAGGAGTCTGAGGTTGCTGTGAGCTAGGCTGATGCCATGGCACTCTAGCCCGGGCAAGAGAATGAGACTCTGTCTCAAAAAAAAAAAAAAAAACAAAATTAGAGAACCAGTCACACAGGTGCAAAATCAAAATAATGAATTCAAGGAAAAGAGGGGGAAAAATTGGGATAAAGTTAATAAGAAAATAATTTAAAAATATTTTATAGACTAGAAAAACACAGGAGTTTCTAGTACCTACTAAATTAAGTGAAAATAGAACATAGAAAAAAATATCTTCGTGAAAGTCATAACAATGGGGACAAAGAGAATATTCTACAAGCTTCCTGAGAGGAAAAACAAGTCACAAAGCAGCAGAATGGCTTTGGACTTCTCCACAGCTACACTGGATGCTAGAAGACCACTAAGCAATGTTTTCAAGATGCTGATGGATTTGCAACCAAGAACTCTATACTCAGCTAAACTCTCAGGCAAATAAAAGTAAAAGTAGAATAATAACATTTTTAGACATGCCTAACATTTAAGACATAAATAAAAAATACTTATTTATGTACTCTTTCTTAAGAAACTACTGGAAGTTGTGTTCCACTTAAACAAGACAGTAAGCTGGGCATCTCTGTCTTGGGCACAAAACTATAACCAGACAGGACATCATCACTCCTTTCCCCTTACACTCTTAAGACTATTCCTCCTCCTCTTTCTCCCATATTCTTGATCTCACTCATGGCACCAGCACCAATGAGTAGTCGAAGATAGGAACCTAAGTCACCCATCATACTCTCATCTCTCAAAGCTAAGCATGGAGTCTTGATGATTCTACCCCGAAATATTTCTCTTCAATTCTGTCCCTAGTTCCATAGCTTTAGTTTAGATCTGCATCAAAATAGTAACCACCTAACCAATCTCACTATCTCCAGTCCCGGAGCCTCATCAAACCCATCCATCCTCCACAATGTGGCTACAGCCATCTGCCTAAAATGCAAATCTGACGACATCACTCTTACTAAAACTCTTCAAAAGCTTCTGAAATTCTGACCAGCAGGCAGGATAAATATGTCAAACGGCCACTCTCCACACCTACCTCTCTCATCCCCATGATAGACAATACTAATACTTTCATTTATATTATTTTTAATTCACAAATCATAATTGCATATTTATGGGGTACAATTTGACATTTTGATAAATATACATGCAATGGGGAATGATTAAATCAAGCTAATTAACATACCTATCACCTCACTTATTTTTTTGTGGTGAGAAATTTGAAATTTACTCCCTTAGCTGTTCTGAAATATACAACATAGTTGAACCTTGAACAACAGGGCTTGAACTGTGCGGATCCACTTGCATGCAGATTTTCTTCTGCCTCTGCCACCCCTAAGACAACAAGACCAAACCCTCCTCTTTCTCCTCCTCAGCCGACGATGATGAAGAACTTTATGATGGTCCACTTCCACTGAATAGAAAATATATCTTCTTTCTTTATGATTTTCTTAATAACATTTTCTTTTCTCTAGCTTACTTTATTGTAAGAAATACAGTATATATGTAACATAAAAATATGTGTTAATTGTTTGTCATCTTTAAGGCTTCTGGTCAACGATAGGCTACTCATAGTTAAGTTTTGGGGGAGTCAAAAGTTGTAAGTGGATTTTCTCCTGTACTGGGGGTTGGCTGTATATTATTATTAACTTGAGTCACCCTACTGTGTCATAGATCTCAAACTTATTTCCTCTTGTATAAGTGAAACTTTTGTACCCTTTGATCAACATCTCCCCATTCCCACCATGACCCCTAAGTTCTGGTAAACACCATTCTACACTCTACTTCTATGAGTTAGACTTTTTTAGATTCCACCTATAAATAAGATCATGCAGTCTTTAGACATTATTAATTGATCATGGCACTGTCCTGCAAAGCCTAGACTCAGCCTTACAACTTTCTCATGGTAGCACCAGGCATTCACCAAGAGATGAAACAATTGCAACTCCTGTTGGTATAACATTTAAAAACCTTAGTAAGGCACAGAAGGCCCTTCCCAACTATACTGCTGCCTCCGTACAGACTCCTTCAGGGGACTGTTCAGAGTTCACACACTCCCTACCTTTGCTCAGGCTGTTTTCTCTACCTGGCATGCCTCACCTGACTACTGGTCTTGCCATGTGTGGAACCCTTCCATCTCCAGAACCCTTCTCTCACTCCCTTGGTTGAGTCCCATTTTTTTTTCCTCGCAACATCTCATATTATACTCTCATGGCATCTTGCTCCCCAAATTTATACTCAAACTGTTTACAGGTCTCCCTCACTAGACTGAATTTATTAAGGGACAGAGGCCTTGTCTTATTCTCTTTGTATGTCTAGCATCTACTGCATGGTAGGAGTCCAATCATGCTTGCTGAAATTAAATTGCCAGGCCCGGCGCGGTGGCTCATGCCTGTAATCCTAGCACTCTGGGAGGCCAGGGTGGGAGGATCGCTTGAATTCAGGAGTTCAAGAACAGCCTTAGCAAGAATGAGACCCCGTCTCTACCAAAAACAGAAAAAAATTAGCCGGGTGTGGTGGCACATGCTTGTAGTCCCAGCTACTAGGGAGGCTGAGGCAGGAGGATAACTTAAGCCCTGGAGTTTGAGGTTTCTATGAGCTAGGCTGACGCCACGGCACTCTAACCGGGGCAACAGAGTGAGACACTGTCTCAAAAAAAAAAAAAAAAGGAATTATATTGCTACAAATGCAGCAGGGCACTGGGGTTGAAAAAGATGATGAAACTGAAAGGTCCTATGGAGAAGGGGCAAAACTAATGTCTATTTTGCCCCCTCTCCCAATGCCTTGGTCTGCTTATTCCTGCTCTTCTCATGTCCCCAGTCAGATATGACGGCTCCCTTTCATTTCGTTCCAACAGTATTGGTGCTTCCTTTGTCTTTTACTTATGTTTTGTAACTGTCACTCCAGGACTGTAAGCCCTTTGAGGGTAGGAGCCGTGTCTTTATGTCTTTCGCTCCTCGCAACAAATACTGGCGTACAGCAAGTTCGAGGTGACCGATCGCCTCTCAGCACCGGATCCAGAACAAGGCTCCGGGTCCCCCAGGCCCGCCCCGCCCCCGGCCCTGCTCTGCGACCCCTCCTCACGCCGGACACTTCCCGCCTTCCGGGCGGCGGAAGTCGCAAGCTGCACTTCCCTGCCCACGTGAAATTTTTTCCAGTGCGCCCGCCCCCTCCGGCTCTTCGACCGAGACCTGGCCCTCACCTCAGGATTCCCAATGTGCCTCCGGACAGACATATTTGCTCCAACCGACCACGCTCGGGGTTCTAGCCTCACGAGTTGCGGCTAACCCTAGCTTCCTATACCCCCCCATTCTAGCTCAGCTGCCTCCCTATAACCTCTTCTCCGATTGGCCTGTCTTCTACGGCCAGCCAATGGGGGCCCCGTTTACTTTCTCATCGTAGGGTCAAGAGAGCAAGGCTCGGCTCAATGGTTGCCAAGGGCAACGCGGGACGCCAGTTAGCAAGACCTTTTGTGCTTTCGGCCAGGGCTGGTCGGCATCAGCCTTAGCGCGGGAAGAGGGCTGCGCGGGGAGGGGAAGGCTGGAACGCGCGCAAAGCCCAAGAGGGGGGAGGAGCTGGAGAGCGGGAACAAAACAAGCGTTTTAGCTAATGTGGGAGCATAAATACAGCACGGGAGGCCCCACACCCCTGAACCCACTCCCCTCTTTTATGACATTTTAACCGAACATCTAGGCTACGTCTTCCACAACAGGGAATATGGGCCGGGGTCGTTCAGCAGGAATGGGAGTATATAGTTTGTTATTTTCAGGTTAATATGCAAATTATGCAAAATGTCATGTGTAAATACAGTAATTACTGTTGCTTTAAAGGCTTTTAGACTAGCTAAAAAACAGGATCCTTAATTGCAAAGAACACACACCATTCTTTGGTTCATCATTCATTTAACAAATATTTAATAAGCACCCTATGAGAAAAGCTGCAGTAGGTTTTGTGGAGGATGGGAGGATGACTAAGACCCAATCCCGTCGTCATGGAAACCATCGTGACTCCTGCCACCAGCCACCACCTGTTCTCATTCCAGATCTGAAAATTAAGTCCTAGCACCTTTGCAAAACAATTACGCCACACAGTTTGATTTGGCTCCTAAATGTCCGACCAAATCCATCAAAATTATTATTTCCTTTTACATCGAAGGAACAACACAGTAACCCTTTGTCCTTCGCTCTAAGTTGTTTTTCCAGGAATGGAGAAATGTTACACTGAGCTGTTCATATTCGCTGGCTCTGTGTGAATAATAGCATACATCTGAGCTACTTCAGGGTCTGTGCACATGACCCATTCAACAACATGGCCTCGCCTTCCCTTGTCTCTCACACACTTCAGCAACCCACTCTTAGGGCTACATCTTGAATCAGTGTCACTCAGAACTGCTTGACCTCCAGGATTTCAAACTCTGGCCACAGATGCCTCCTGCATTTCATTCATTCTTTCATGCTTACTAAGTTTTAACTTCCTTAGTGTTCTCCAGTCCTTCAACCCCTCTAAAATTCCCATTCGCACCCCTCTGCTAAGGAAGGGTTTGAAGCTGTAAAAAATTGGAAGGGGGCAATGGGAAGGATATCATTCATCTAGAAGCTTTTGCATAGCAAACAGAAGCTTCTAGTCACATTACTACTTAGACTGTATGCTGACTTGGTGCAGTTTGGGGGTGTAACTAAAATAAAATCTTAGGGCTCACTCCCCACCGGCTGACTGAATGGACCCCCGCGTGGCCAAAGGAATATCCTAAAACTAAATTGCCTGCCAGAAAGAGGGAGGTCAAACATGCTTCATCATGCCCCCCTCCCTTCTTGGGGACATCCTTTGTAACCCATTAACAGGCCTAAGGGTATCCAAGACAAACCTGTAGGTCCTCAATTTACACAACAAATATATGTCCGGTGGTTTATCTCTGATGAACAGTTCCTTATGTTAGAACATTCCAAGCCTTTAGACAAAGCTTCAAGTCTTTAACCAATTACAAGTCAAAGAATATTTAAACCCACCTGTATATTTATAACCTGTAAGCCCCCGCTTCGAGATGGCTCACCTTTTTGAGCCAAACCAAGGCATGCCTCCCATGTATTGATTTATGACTTTACCTGTAACCCTTGTCTCCTTGAAATGTATAAAACCAAACTGTAACCCAACCACAGTGAGTCCACTTGCTCAAGACTTCTTGAGCATGGCTCTGGGTCATGGTCCTCAAATTTGGCTCAGAATAAATCTTTTTAAAATTATTTTATGGAGTTTGGCTTTTTTTTTTTTCCGTTGACAGGGGTGGGGTGACCATAGAGATTATGGGTAGAATAAACAGGAGAGAGAGGGAAATGATTAGGGACTAAACTAAGAGGTGGTGAGAAAGAGAGGTTTAAAGATATTTGTAGGTAAAATTTATAGTTATATACACAAGAAGAAATAAGGGATGCAAGGAACAGGAAGGCATCAAGGATGCCTATAATTTTCTAACTTGGGGGACTGAGTAGACGGGCAATAATGCACTAATCAAATTAACACATTGATTGCCACACTAGAAAAGATTTTTTTCCCGGGGGCCATGGTGTTTTATTAGGAAAACAGAATAAAAACTTTGAAGACAGAACGATCCTTTCTAATTTAATGAAAAATTTATTTTTTATTATTTTCTGTGCTACTCACATGGTGCTAGAATCAATTTTTACACTGCACACCATGAGTTAAATGTGACTCACAACTCTGAATTCGTTTCAGAGAATTGAGTCTTCATATGCTTCACAAGTCCCCAGGCTCAAAACTAGCCTGAGTTAAATACAACTCACATGGCAATTTAATGTGTTAAAGAACAGTGGTCAAGAAGTCAAAAGAACAGAAAATACAATATGACACAACAGCCCACTCAACTTCCGTTCGTCCATGTTTTGGCTCACTTCTTTGTATGATTGTCTATCTTTTGTTCCAGAGGGTATAGGGACATCAGAACATCAGGTTTATTTGCCTCAGTAGTCATGCGGTTGTCAAATTTGGGCTGTCAATGAAGCATATAGAGAGATTATAGAAATGTGCATTGTTGAGCGCACTTGAATGTGTTCAAATATTAATAACAATGTATGAATGTGTTTGTTTCACGAATCATTAGCCAACACTGAGCACTATCACTAAAAAAAAGGGAGAGAGAAAACAGAAACCTTTATCCATTTGTTAGTTGAAAAATGGGATCTAGCTGTTTTGTTTTATATTTCTTTGATTTTTAGTTGGACAGTTCTTTATATGTTTATTGAATATTTTTCTTCTATGGGTTATCATTTTGTACCATTTACCTATGTTTTCAAGGTATACACTTTGCCTTGATTTTGATCTAGTTTTCGCATAGTAGGATCCAAAAGGAATCTTAAAGAGAAACGCAGGATGTCACAAGCCTTTTGGTTTATAGCTTTAAGCTTTCTGAGGATTCCATTGAGGTGAAATGTGAAGGAAATGGGTAGCTTTTTAAAAGCAGTCTCTCAAAGTGTGGCCCTCAGACTTCCCTGCATCAGAATCAAGGGACGGGAAGTGGGGAGAAATGTGTATTCAAATTAACCCACCCCAGACACACAATAAAGAAGTGTGACCATTTTGAAAAGTAATTTGAGAGTGGGTATCAAGAAGTCCTCAAATTTTAATAGTCTAAGAATTCCTCTTAAGGAAATAATCAGAGAGATGTGCAAAGATTACATCCATAGATGTTTACTACAATTATTAATATATTTAAAATCATGAAAAACTGAAACAACCTAATTGATCATGAAATAAAAAATGAATAAAATAAATGATGACATTCATAAAAAGCAATCTTATGGAACCATTAAAAAGTATGTTTCAAGGAATAATTAAGGCAGTGGAGAACTGTTCCTGATGAAAAGAGCAAAAACCAAATTTTTATTTAATATAATCCTGATTTGCATGGAGAAAAATACAGGTTATTCACAGAATAAAATTGAAAAACAAATTTTAAATGTCAACCACCCCTGGAGTATGGACTATGGATATTTGTTTTATTCTTTATGCTTTTGTGTATTTCACTGATTTTCTTCACTGACTGTGAATTAATTTCATACTTTAAAAATCACATTCTCCCTCTAACAAACAAAAATCCTGATGTTGACTTCAGCCTGAAAACTGTCTATGTCTTTTGTCTGGGCTAATTCAGACTGGAGCTGAATTCTGAGCAATTCTTCTATCTGAAGTGCCACGGTTCTTGGCAGTAAAAGACTCTCCAGGCACTTGAGTAAGAGTCTCGCAATCAGAGTCGTGATTGCTAAGAGGTTCAAGCTTTGTTTGTGAGAGAAGAAGTTCTGATTCTTTTCTTTAAAAGTTCCTACTTCCACTGATTAATCTCATTTTTCTCAAAGTTAGAAGTGCTCTTGTGAACTTCCATGTGTTTGATGTCTACTTTTTAACCCTGTATGTGTTCCAGAAAGCTCTTAGTTTCTGCAGAGTTGGTGGGAGCCCCAGATAGGTAAATGTGGCTAGTTTAAAGCCATTTTGTACTTTAGGTGCTCATGTCGCTTCCTCTGGAACTAAATGGGCACTTTGGTGTCTAGCAGGCTGGCCTTCTCCCCATCCTGAAACCTTCTGGACCCTGCTTCATCCTGAATTCCTCTTCTCTTTCAGCCTCACAGCCCCCGGTTAGCTCTCCATCCACGCACCCCCAGCTCTCAAGCCTGGTTTTCTGCCTAGAGCCCAGCACCCTCCCCTCATATCTGACTCATGATGTTACTTCTCAGATATGGGACTCCTCCCCTTCCCCTGGCTTCATTCACCCTCCTCCCCTAAATGACATGCACTTCCAGATGCCAAAGGAAACAATTCTGCTCAATCCAGTCCAGTCGTGCTGGGGTTCTTCCCCGGCCTCCAGAAATGGAGCTGTTCCTGAGGCTGTGAACCCACAAATCCACAGGCCCCACCCTGTGCTGAAGTACCTGCAATTGTGGAGACAATTTGGTGTCATTCTACCTAGTGGCGAATGTGTCTGAGTAAGGAGCACACCAGCACACCTCTGAGTGGAGGGCTGGCCCTTGCCTGCCTCCAACTTAGGCTAGAGTTGGAGTACTTGGCCTGAGCCCAAAGGCCTCCCACCACCCCTGTCGCCCCTCGCAGAGGAGTAATACCTACCTCCCATCCTCCCTTTCTTTGGGACCATCACAGGCTGCACTATATTCTGATGAAACAAAAAAATTGGCACTAGGGTTAGCATTCTCACCTATGTGTTCTGGAGCCACCTCTGCAGGCCACGAGGAACTCCTACCTGTGGTAGAAGATGTGCACGATGCCCTCTTCCAGGGAGATCCAAGACCTTCTTTATGACTTGTGATTGAACCCAGGGCATTTGGTTGTCACATGCCATGTTGGCTCCGGGATTGAGATTTGCACAAAACAATGCTTGCCACAGACCCAGTTCCAAGAGGACTCTTGAGGAAGTGGCCTGGGTCTCAGAATGGTCTGCCCCAAGGAGATGGAGGAGGACTCAGTATTAGAGGTGCCTGTCCTGCTCTGGGCACAATGGACAGCTGGAGAGCCTGTGCCCATGAAAAGGCCAGTAAATGTGAATCAAGCATGTCAGATATTCACATTTCTCAAAATAATCTAGAAACCTAGGTTTTCATGTGAAACCTATGGACCACTAACTTACAATTCCTATGCTAGACTCTGCAAATATAATTCCTGTCCTTCATGATTTTTAAATAATCAAGATCATGCCATAGTGAAAACCAAACAAAATGAAAATCACATTAATAGGAGTTCTGCTTCCATTTTAAGATGTAAAAAGTTGCAAGGGAACATCAATCCCATCCTAAAATAAGAAAAGTGAATTGTCTACAAAATCATACATTTTCTTGGATCCTTTAGAGAGATGAGGTCACAAGGCAGCCACATAACCTAATTCCAAAAAGTGACAGGCCCCACTGAGGAGAGAAGGGACACACAAAGTGTTTCACATTTGACAGAGCACTAGAGAAAAAAGTTACTGGCATAAAAGTGGGGAAGAGGCTGGGTTCAGTGGCTCATGCCTGTAATCCCAGCACTCTGGGAAGCCCAGGCAGGAGGATTGCTTGAGCTCAGGAGTTCGAGACCAGCCTGAGCAAGAACAAGACCTCATCTCTACTAAAAAATAGAAAAAATTAGCTAGGTGTTCTGGCATATACCTGTAGTCCCAGCTACTCAGGAGGCTGAGGCAGGAGCATTGCTTGAGCCAAGGAATTTGATGTTGTAGTGAGCTATGATGACACCACTGCACTCTACCCAGGGTAACAGAGTGAGATCATGTCTCAAAAAAAAAAAAAAAAAGAAGAAGGAAAGAAAAAAAAAGTGGGAAAGAGGAAATCAGCTCAAGTTTTCACTAATTCCTAAAGGCTGAGTGAGTTTGGGTTAGTGGATCGGTTTAGAATAATAACTAGGAGTTTGCAATGGTTAATTTCGTGTCAACTTGGCTAGGTCATGGTACCCAGATACAGTCATACACCACTCTAGATGTTTCTCAGAAGATATTTTTTAAGATGAGAATAACATTTAAATAAGTTAATTTAGAGTAAAGCAGATTACCCTTTATAATGTGGGTGGGCCTCATCCAGTCAGTTGAAGACCTTAGGGAAAAAAAAAAGACTGACTAGCAAGGGACTTTGCCAGCAGATTGCCTTTGAACTCTCTTTCCTGGGTCTCTCCAGCCTATTGGCCTTCCCTGCAGATTTTGGACTTTGGATTTTGGAGTTGTTAGCCTTCATTGGTAGTGTGAGCCAATCCCTTAAATAAATCTCCCCTATTGGTTCTGTTTCTCTGGAGAACCCTGACTAATACAGAGCCCCAGACACAGGGGGAGTTTATGCCCACTTGCAATGTCTCCTTTGTCAGCGCCCACTGAGTAGTTAAAAGAAAGATGGGGGCTGGGGCAGAACAAGAGACCAGATACAGACCCCATTGGTGGTGTAGATTTGTAGGAAGTGACTGACTGCTACTGCTGGGGACAGGTAAAAACCACCACCCATATCCTGTGACCCTTCTCTTATTAATGGGCTTCTCTTAGGCCATTAGGGAAGGGGCAGCAGACCCTTCTGCTCTGAGAGTCATTAGGGGAGGTGTCTGCCTTTGGGGGAGGGAAGCAAACCATCCTTCCCACTCTCAGAAACTCAACAAACATATGTTGCTTCAGGGGGAGGGTAGAAGTAAAAGCTGTTTGCTTTTGGGTTGAGGAGGGAGGAACATAAAAAACCTCTTGAGTCCAAGAACTTGCACCAGTATAAAGCAGAGGTAGACTACCCATGACAGAGATACAGGTAACTCTCTTCTGCCCAAGGCCTACCAAAGGTACAAGGTAGAATTTGGCTACCATGGGAAAGGCAAGGGGAGGAGGGTAGGAATCTGAGAATCTTCCACCCTCCAGGCCTAGGTGCACAGGCCTTGCCTAAGACTGAGACTGGATCTGGAGAATCAAGAACCACCACCTGCCCCCACCACAGCCTAGCAACAAGTAGCAGGGCGGGGTGGGGGGAACAAAGGGGGAGGTAAGAGTGTGGAGAGAAACCCCACCCAATGGTGCAAGTGTACAGGTACTACTGCTGCAAGGCAATGGTAGAGCAGGAATACTGAGAAAAACCCTCCTGCAACCCATTCTCCACACTAAACACAAGGTTATGGTACTCTCTGGTGCACTGAGTGTAGTAATAGCAAAAACGAAACTCGAACCCACTCAACTACTGAGTAGATACAACCTTCCTCAATTCTAGACTAACAAAATGGGCGTGGTCATTTCCAGGCATAAATGCTATTTACCTCAGTCTCTACTGGCTTCTGTACATAATGTCCAGCGTTCAATAACAAATTACGATACAAAAAGGAAAATGAAAGAGTGGGGGTGGCGGGCGGGGCGGGGGGGGAGAGAAGAGAGAGAGAAAAAAAGCTACAGTCAAGAGATAAAACAATCAGCGGAACCAGACTCAGCAATAAGAATATTAGACAGGGATTAGACAGGGATTTTAAAATAACTATGACTAATATATTTAAAAAATCTAGTGGAAAACCTAGAAAATACATATGAACATATGGGGAGTTTTGGCAAATAGATGGAAACTATGAAAAAGGAAATGTGAGAAATAAAAAACAATATCAAAAATGAAGAATTCTTTCAATAGAATCATCAGCAGACTGGACACAGCTAATAGAGGAGTCAATGAACTTGAAGATAGTACAATAGAAATTATTGAAAATGAATCACAAAGAGAAAAAAGTTGGGAAGGAGGGTACAGAACAGAGCATTAAAAATACTGGGACAAAATTAAGGAGAGGATAGAGAGTGAGAATAGGGTAGAAGAAATATTTAAAGATATAATGCCCAAGAATTTTCCAAAAGTAGTGAAAGATAACAAACTACAGATCTGAGAAGTTCAGTAGCATAAATACAAGCAAGCCAAAGCAAAACCAAAATAAAATTTCCTATATACTCATCATAGTCACACTGATAAAAAACCAAGAGACAGAGAAAATCTCAACGGTAGCCAGAAAAAAGAGAAATATTACACGCAGAAGAACAGTGATTACAGCAAACTTCTTGACAATAATTATACAAAACAGAAGACAACGAAGGGACATTTTTTAAGTGCAGAAAAAAGAAGTCAACCTTGAATTCTATACCCAAGGTATATATCTTTTAAAAATGAAGATGAAATAGATTTTTTTAGACAAAAATTGAAGGAATATATTGCCAATATACTTGTATTACACAAAATGTTAAAGGAAGTTCTTTGACAGATAGACTATGGTATAAGTGAAAATTTTGGTATACACAAAGCAATAAAGAACAATGGAAATGATAAAAATTAGGGTAATATAAAAGATATTTTTCTTTTAGTTTTCATTCTCTTTAAAAGAAAATTCACTAACTGTAATAGTAACAATGTGTTATGGGACTTAGAACATGTAGAATTAAAATGTATGACAACAATAACATAAAGGTTGGGAGAGGAAATGGCAGTATACTGCTGTGAGGTTTTTGTTTTTTTTTTTAATTAAAAAAAAATTTTTTTAGAGAGATAAGATCTCACTCTGTTGCCCAGGCTGGAATGCAGTGGTGCCATCATAGCTCACTGTAGCCTCAAATCCATGGGCTCAAGCACTCCTGCCTCAGCCTCCGAAATAACTAGGACTACAGGTGCGTGCCATCATGCTTAGCTAATTTTTCTTATTTTTTGCAGAGACGGGGTCTTGCTATGTTGCCCAGGCTGCTCTTGAACTCCTGGCCTCAAGCGATCCTCCTGCCTTGGCCTCCCAAAGTGCTGGGACTATAGGTGTGAGCCACTGTGCCCAGCACAGGTTCTTAAACTATACATGAGGTGGTATATTATTGCAAGGTAGACTGTAATAAATTTAATATGCATATTGTAAACCCTAGAGCAACGAATTTTAAAAAAAGAGGCATAACTAATAAACCAATAGTGGAGATAAAAAAGATCAATAAAAATATTCGGGACCCTTTTCACAAGATGGCGCCGAAGGCGAAGAAGGAAGCTCCTGCTCCTCCCAAAGCCGAAGCTAAAGCAAAGGCTTTGAAGGCCAAGAAGGCAGTGCTAAAAGGCATCTACAGCCACAAAAAAAAGAAGATCCGTACATCACCCACCTTCCGGCAGCCAAAGACATTGCGGCTTCGGAGGCAGCCCAAATATCCTCGGAAGAGCGCTCCCAGGAGAAACAAGCTTGATCACTATGCCATCATCAAGTTCCCCTTGACCACTGAGTCTGCCATGAAGAAGATAGAAGACAACACCACACTTGTGTTCATTGTGGATATCAAAGCCAATAAGCACCAGATCAAACAGGCTGTAAAGAAGCTCTATGACATTGATGTGGCCAAGGTCAACACCCTGATCAGGCCTGATTTAGAGAAGAAGGCCTATGTTCGACTGGCTTCCGATTATGATGCTTTGGACGTTGCCAACAAAATCGGGATCATCTAAACCAAGTCCAACTGGCTAATTCTAAATATATATATCTTTTCACCTTAAAAAAAATTCAGTTATTCTGAAGAAGGAAGGTAGAACAGGGACTAAATGGGACAAATAGAAGATGAATAGCAAGATATTAACTTTAAATCCACCCATATCAATAGTTAAAATAGATATAAATGGTCTAAACCAGTGGTAGATAAAGGATGGCTCTTGGTTCAAATTCAGCCTGCTGCTTATTTTTGTAAGAAAGGTTTTACTGGAACACAGTCACACCCATTTAGATATTGTCTGTGGTTTCTTTCTCACTACAGTGACAGAGTTGAGAAGTTTCATCAGAAAGTGGATGACTCGCGAAGCCTAAAATATTTACTATCTGGCCAAACCCTGGTACACGTACTTCAATTAAAAAGCAAAGATTATCAGCTTGGATGAAGAAATCCAACTATATACTATCTACAAGAAATACTCTTTTAAAATGAAAGTACAGATTGGTTAAAAGTAAATGGATGGGAAAAGGTATACCACACAAGCACTTAGTGCAAGAAAGCTGGCCTGGGGAAAAGAGTCTATTCAGCAAATGATTCTGAGAAAACTGGATATCCACACACAAAAAATGAAGTTGCACCATACCTTACACCATATATTAATTCAAAAATTAACTCAAAATGTATTAAAGACCTAAATGTAAGAACTAAAACTATGAAACTCTTAGAAGAAAACATAGGGGGAAATATTTATGACATTGGATTTGGCAATGATTTCTTAAATATGACATGAAAAGCAGAGGAAACAAAAGAAAAAATAGATAAATTGGACTTTATGAAAATTAAAAATGTTTGTGCTTTGAAAAACGTCCAGAGAGTTAAAAGATAACCCACAGAATGGGAGAAAGTATTTGCAAACCATTTATCTGATAAGGATTAATATCCAGAATATATAAGGAACTCTTAAAATTCAACAATAACAACAACAAAACCCAATTCAAAAATTAGCAAAGGATTGAATAGACATTTCTCCACAGAAGATATAAAAATTGCCAATAAGCACATGAAAAAAAGCTGAACATTGTAGTCATTAGAGAAATGCAAATCATACCAAGTAGGATGGCAATTATTTAAAAAATAAAATGAAAAATCAGTGTTGGTAAGAATGTGGGGAAATTGGAACCCTTGTGCATTGCTGGTGGGAATGTTAAGTGGTGCAGCTGCTGTGGAAAACAGTTTAGTGCTTCCTCAAAAACTTAAATATAGAATCACCATATGACCCAGCAATTCAACCTCTAGGTATATACTCAAAAGAATTGAAAACAGGAACTCAAACAGGAACTTGTCCACCGATGTTCACAATAGCATTATTTACACTAGTCAAAGGTGGAAACAACCCAAGTGTCCATCAACTGAGGAACGGATGAACAAATGATAGCATATATATATATATATATACACACACACACACAATGGAATGTTATTCAGATATAAAAAGAAATGAAGTTATGAAACATGCTACCACAGATAAACCTTAAAAACATGCTACATGATATGAGCTAAACACAAAAGGAAAAATATTGTGTGAGTTCTCTTATATGAGGTATCTAGAATAAGCAAATTCATTCAAAGACAAAGTAGAAATAGAGGTTACCAGGGCTTGAGGGAAGGGAGGAATGGGGAATTATTGCTTAGAAGTTATAGAATTTCTGTTTTGGGTGATGAAAAAGTTTTGGAAACAGATGATGACACAATATTCTGAATGTACTTAATGCCACTGAATTGCAGTCTTAGAAATGTTTACCATGGTAAACTTCACGTCCATTTTACCACAATCTAAACAAAACAACAAAACAAAGCTGTACTGGCTATATTAATTTCAGACAAAGTGGGCTTTAGAATCCTTCAGTGATTCTGCATAACAAGGCCTTTGAAATTCTGTCCTCTGTACGTCCCACCATTTCCGCCCAGTTTCTTACCATACTGAGTGCTCTGGCCATTCTGAAGCGCAGCTCTTCCAATGTGCTGGGTTGTCCCTTGTCTCTGAGTTTTTGTGCCTGCTATTCCTTCTGTTTGGTACGTTCTCCTCCCATTCTTCCTCTGGCTGCCTTCTACTTGTCCTTTTGGATAAAGACGGAAATCATCTCTCTCTGGGAGCCTTCTTGGGCTGTCCCCTACCCTCACCCCAGACTTTGGGAGGTGCTCTTTTTAAATGCTTCAGTGGCCCCCTGTGTCCACCATACTGTACTGTGACAGGTGACTTTCTTCTCTGTCTCTTTCACCCCCCTATCTGCTCCTTGAAGGAAGGGCTGTCATATCTCATGCTTTATATTCCTAGTGCCTGGTATGGTGTCTGGCATATGGTAGGCACTCAATAAATATTTGTCAAGTGAATGAAATTCTGGGGTAGTGCTCATGAGAGCACATGGGAGACCAAAACATGGGAAGTCTCCCCCCTTTATCACACTGGTCATCTTCGGCCTTTTTTCTGCTGTCTAGCGTATCAGGACATAGGGCGTCATGGTGAAGTGTCTCCCAAACTGATACAGAATGTTATCTTTTGATTGTCCAACTGGTGAACTCTACACACAATGGATGTGAAAAAATGTCTGCAAATGTCATCCTAAGAAACAGGATGCAGCAGTGCCTGGAAATCTAATCAAGGCATGACGGAATGTGAAGGAAAGCTGTAACCTAATCAATGGCCTTAACAGCTGAAGAAAGAATATGTGAGCAGAAGGGGGGGTGGTCTGCAGGGAGTGCTGAAAAGTGGAGCCAAGGAACAAACATTTGTCATTATGCCTCCAGCCCTGTCAAGGGAAAGAGTTGTTTTCTGACCATTAGACGCAAATATGCAGCCCACCCTATATCCCTATGGAAGCCACAGAGCTCATCCGATTCCCTCCCTTTGTTCTGATTTCATGCTCACAAACAACCTCCTGATTATAATTTGGCTTCCCATGTAGATTTTCCAACAGGAGAGAATGCGCTGACCAGTCAACATGAACATCTGGTCCATTTGGCAAGGAGTGTTCTCTTTGTATATGAATGCATTGGTGTTCTGGTTTCTACATCAGTCAGTTTATACGCCCCAGGGGCCGCAGAGGTGCTCATTCTCCCAGCTCTTGCTAAGATTGCCAGCAAGGTCCCCTTCCCCTTTGTTTGCACCTTCACTCAGCATGGGCTGAGGACAAAGGATCCCAAATCAGCCACAGCTCTTCCAGGTTCAAGCCCATCTTGCTTTGGGCTTACCTCTTCCCCACTGAGGAAAAGAAGGGCTTTGACCCACAATTGGTGCTGATGTGCAGGGCTCTCCCCAGGGCTTCAGCAATCTGTCCTCTGCTCATGATACAGTTCCTATCTTTCCATACCATGGTTCCTGGCCAATATGTTCATTTACCTTAGCAATTATTTGCAAAGGTCGAAGGTCAAGGATGAGGAAAAACACATCCAGAGAATATGAGTAGAACTGAGATGAGCCTGGGTTCACCCTGTCAAGGCCTCAGGCACGATTGGAATGGAGGAAGGAGAAGGAGAAGAAGTCGGGCAATTTCTGTAGACCCTAAGGCCTCCACCATGGATTTTGGTAGTCTTACAGCTTTGTCTCCATGGGCTGCTTTGAGTTCTAGGAAAAGTTTAGGAGCTAAGTTAATGGTGTCACTGAGAGGAAATGCCAAATGGATCAATGCTGGCCTGGGGAGAGGCCTTGCACACATTTTCAGGCTGAAAGGAAGAGCCACAGAAAGTACAGAGAAGGAAGACAGTGTTGGCGAACCCTAAAAAAAAATCCCCTGCAAATCTGTAACTAAATGGAAGGAATTGCTCATTTATCTTTCTTTTCTAGTAGGAACTGATTTCAGGGTAAGCAAATAGCCCCAGTTGATGAGGAAAAGCTCTGCCAGAGGAAGGACAGTAGATAACACAGAAGGAATTATACAATAAGAAAAGCAGTATTTTGAAGCCCTAATGAAATTGGTGAGTCAGGCAAAAAGCTTCAATCGGTGTTAAAAAAACCTGTTTGGTGCGTGATTGTTGGGGAGCTAGATACTTGTATAGTGCTAAAGCAACACATCACAAATAGCTTTCCAGTGGCAAGGAGAGAGAACCACCCAATGAAAGCACCAAGCTGTCAGCACCCTCATATCTGGGGATCATTCTTAGTGTTACTAATGGACCATCAACCAGATGTTGCATCCTCTGGTGTAACTCCATGGAGCATACAATATAGCTTATGGTATGTTCTAGCCAAATACATTTAACTTGAACATGTAGTTCAGACACAGCTTTTATTTGCGTCTCCTATGAAAAACAGGAAATGGAGGAACAAGCTGCCCCATACCGTGAGGAAGCAACCAGGCAAATCCACAGGGTAGGATGTTCTGCAAGATAACTGACCTGGCCTCTTCAGGAAGTCAAACGCATGGAAAAGGGACTGTACTATGTTCAAAGAGACTAAAGGGACATCAAAACAAGATGTAATGTGTGGTCCTGGATTGGATATCGATCAGAGCAAACTAACTGTAAAGAACATTTTTAATTTTTTTTGTTGTTGTTGTTTTTTGAGACAGTCTCACTCCGTAGCCCGGGCTAGAGTGCCGTGGTGTCAGCCTAGCTCACAGTAACCTCGAACTCCTGGGCTCAAGTGATCCTCCTGCCTCAGCCTCCCAAGTAGCTGGGACTATAGGCATGTGCCACCATGCCCGGCTCATTTTTTCTATTTTTAGTAGAAATGGGGTCTCCTCTTGCTCAGACTGGTCTCGAACTCCTGAGCTCAAGCAATCCTCCTGCCTCGGCCTCCCAGAGTGCTCGGATTACAGGCGTGAGCCACCATGCCCAGCCTTAAGAACAGTTTTTAAACAAATGGGGAGATTTAAATATGGATGGAGTGTTAGAAATGAAAACTTACAGAAATGGAAAGGTGACTGTAAAAGAAGGTTGCAAAGAGCGTATTTAGTAATACGTCATTTGGTTAGAACATTACATATTACATATAAGCATAGAAAAAGATCCAAAATGATATTAATGTGGGTCTTAGCAATAGTATATTCTCTTTTGTTTTGAGATAGAATTTACCCTTCTAGAGTATACAGTTCAGAGCATTTTAGTATATCCATGAAGTTGTGCCACCATCTCCGCTATATAATTCCAAAACATTTCATCACCCAAAAAGAAACCCCATATCCATTAGTAGTCACTCCCCGTCTCCCCCTTTCCCCATCCCTGGCAATCAATAATCTATTTTCTCTCTATGAATTTGCCTATTATGGACATTGCATAAAATCATACAATATGTGGCCTTTTGTGTTTGGCTTCTTTCATTTAGCATAATGTGTGTGTGGTTTTTTTTTAGCAGAATGTGTTTAAAGTTCATCCATGTTGTAGCATGTATCATTACTTCATTCCTTTTTATGGCTGAATAAATAATTGCATTGTCTAGATATGTCAAGTTTTCTTTATCCATTCCTCATTTGATGAATACTTGGGTTGGTCTGACCTTTTGACTATTATGAATAATGTTGCTACGAACATTCGTGTTCAAACTTTTATGTGAAATGTTTTTAATTCTCTTGGGTATATGCCTAGGAAGTGAAATTCTGTCACATGATATCTTTATGTTTAACTTTTTGAGGAAATGCCAAACTGTGCAGCTGCACCATTTTGCATTCCCACCAGCAATGGATGAGGGTTCCAATTTCTCTACATCCTCTCCAATACTTGTTACTGTCCATTTTTTAAATAATAGCCATCCTACTGTGTATGAAGTGCTGTTGCACTGTGGCTTTGATTTTCATTTCCCTGATGGCTAATGATATTGATCATCTTTTCGTGCTCTTATTGGTCATTTTATGTCTTCTTAGAAGAAATATTTATTCAAATCTTTTGCCAATTTTAAAATTAGGTTATTCTTTTTTTTTAATTGTTGAACTAAAAAAATTCTTTTATGCATTCTGGATACTAGACCCTTATTAGACACACAATTTCCAAATATTTTCTCCCATTTTATGGGTTGTTTTTTCACTTTGAAGCACAAAAGCTTTTAATTTTGATCAAGTCCAACTTATCTATTTTTTCTTTTGTTTCTTTTATCTTTGGTGTCATATCTAACAAACCATGCCTAGTCTAAATTTATGAAGATTTACCCCTATACTTTCTTTTAAGGGTTTTATAGTTTTAGCTCTTACAGTTAGATCTTTGATCCATTTTGAGTTAATTTTTATATATAGTAAGACGTAGGGGCCCAACTTCATTCTTTTATATATGGGTAGCCAGTTGCCCTATTTGTTGAAAGGACTGTTTTTTCTCTACTGAATTGTCTTGGCAGCCTTGTCAAAAATCAATTGACCATAAATTTATGGGCTTATTTCTGAACTTTCAATTCTATTCTATTTATCTATCTGTCAGTTCTTCTGGCAGAATCATGCAGTCTTGAATACAGTAGTCTCCTGCTCATGGTTTCACTTTCTGTGATTCAGTTACCTGTGATCAACCAATGTCCAAAATATTAACATATTTTGAGAAAGGAAAAGACAGAGACTATATTCACAAAACTTTTATTACAGCTATATTGGTATAATTGTTCTATTTTATTAGTTATTGTTGTTAATCTCTTATTGTGCTTTTGTTTTGTTTTGTTTTTTAGAGATGGGGTCTCACTTTGTTGCCCAGGCTGGAATGCAGTGGCATGATCATAGTTAACTGGAGCCTTGAACCCCTGGGCTCAAGTGATGCTCTTGCCTCAGCCTCCTAAGTAGCTAGGATTACAGGCACATGCCACCGTGCCTGGTTTATTGTGCCTAATTTATAAATTAAGCTTTATCATAGATCTGTATGTATAGGAAAAAACATAGTGTATGTATAGGGTTTGGTACTATCCACAGTTTCAGGCATTCACTGGGGTCTTGGAACATACCCCCGTGGATAATGGGGTACTACTGTACTGTAACTTTAGTAAGTTTTGAAACTAGAAGTTTGAGTCCTCCAACTTCATTCTTTTTCAAAATCCCTTGTATTTCCATTTGAATTTTAGGATCAGTTTATTAATTTGTGAAAAAAGAGGCAGTTGGGGCCGGGCGTGGTGGCTCACGCCTGTAATCCTAGCGCTCTGGGAGGCCGAGGCGGGTGGATTGTTTGAGCTCTGGCATTCGAGACCAGCCTGAACCAGAGCGAGACCCTGTCTCTACTAAAAATAGAAAGAAATTAATCGGACAACTAAAAATATATAGAAAAAATTAGCTGGGCACGGTGGCGCATGCCTGTAGTCCCAGCTACTCGGGAGGCTGAGGCAGAAGGATTGCTTGAGCCCAGGAGTTTGAGGTTGCTGTGAGCTAGGCTACACTATGGCACTCTAGCCTGGGCAAAAAGAGTGAGACTCTGTCTCAAAAAAAAAAAAAAAAAAAAAAGAGGCATTTGGGATTTTGTTAGAAATTGTGTTGATTCTGTAGATCAGTTTGGAGAGTATTGCCATCTTAACAATATTAAATCTTCCAACCCATGAACAGGCTGTGTTTCCATTTATTTAGGTCTTATTTTGTTTATTTCAACAATGTTTTGCGGTTTTCACTATGCGAGTCCTGTGCTTGTGTCAATAGAAGTGGGCTCTTAGAGTCTTTGCTGATCATGTGCACAGCCCTGGGCATGAGCATGCCCTATGTATGCATGTAGCCTTCCAGAGTCTCAGAATATGCAGATCTTTTTAAAGCTCCTGGGAATATTTAATTCCCAGATTTTTCTTTTAAGCTTTTTGATTTGTCTATTAGCCACGAAGTTAAATAATTACCTCTAATTGTTTTTGACAAACATCCTAAGGAAAAGGTTTTTTTTACACTGATGACCTCAGATCAAATAAAAGTCTTGCAAGAGAGGTCTCCCAGGGAAACACCAGATAAGTAAAATAAGGACAATTCCTTAAGAATGAGGGTTTGAAGGAGCTCCAGCACCTTGAAAAGGGTATGGGTGGGGACTTCTGCCCCTTCTGGTGGCTGCCAGGCTACTGGTTTTCACAACAATTGTGGGCTCTTTGGTTTCAAGGCTACTGTGGAGCTGAAAAGAGGGGCACGGGAATAGGGCAAGTTAAATTATCACAAAACTCACTGCTTTTACTGAGATTCAGCTTTTTTTCCTTGAATATATGCTCTCTGGATTGTGGTAAGCCTTTGGTTAATTTTCAGAGTTCTGAAAAGGTTGATTCTGACCATTTTTGCTAGTTTTTCCATCGCTTTTATGGAGGAGAGGATTTTGAGGTTCTTAGTCCCCTATTTTTGCTAACGTCACTCAGCAGTAGTAATCTCTTGGAGATGGCCATGTAGTATTTTATTTTGTAGTATTGGCTTGTATAAATTTTCTGATTTTCCACAATATGCATGTGATATGTTTGCAATAATACATGGTCATTTATATCAAGAAAAAGAAAATTTAAAACTAAAGTCCATGAAACTTTAGTTACCGTCTCAGAGTGAATTTGGCTGTTCAGATGAGGGACTATACCCTTGGACTGCGTGGTCCCCAACTCCTGGTCTGCAGCCTGTTAGGGACTAGGCCGCAGAGCTCCATGTCCCCACCCGAGTGGAAAAGAAACTTAGGAAAGGTGAGGGGGACGCACAGCAGGAGGTGAGCGGTGGGCGGTGGGCAAACAAGCAAAGCTTCCTCTGTATTTACACATGCTCTCCACCACTCGCATCGCTGCCTGAGCTCTGCCTCCCCAGGCCCCCTCCCCACCATGGAAAAATTGTCTTCCATGAAACTGGTCCCTGGTGCCAAAAAGGTAGGGGACTGCTGCCCTAGAAACTTTTTTTTGTTGAGACAGAGTCTCACTCTGTTGCCCGGGCTGGACTGCCGTGGCGTCAGCCTAGCTCACTGCAACCTCAAACTCCTGGGCTCAAGTGATCCTCCTGCCTCAACCTCCCGAGTAGCTGGGACTACAGGCATGTGCCACCATGCCCGGCTAATTTTTTCTACATATATTTTTAGTTGACTTGCTAATTTCTTTCTATTTTTAGTAGAGACGGGGGTCTCGCTCTTGCTCAGGCTGGTCTCGAACTCCTGAGCTCAAACGATCCACCTGCCTCAGCCTCCCAGAGTGTAGTATTACAGGCGTGAGCCACCGTGCCCAGCCGAAACTTTTTTTGTTCAAACTTTCCCTTATTGGTTATTTCATTTATCTCTAATAACTAGAAATAAAGCCTTTAAAATGAGAAGTCTGTGTGTATTTTTGTGGGGACAGCAAAGAGAACAGTGTAGTGACTGTGACTTTCTAGTTAATTTTAAGAGAGAGAACTCTTTGGGATGGAGGGGTAATTGTTAGGGTGACCATATGTCTGGTTTTCCTGGGACAATCCCGGTTCGTACCTGTTGTCATAATGTAATAATTAATAGCATCCATTTTGCGCTCTCAGAAGGGTCCCAGTTTGTATAAGTTTTATGGTCACCTTAGTCATTGGCAGCGGCAGAAGAAAGCCAGCAGACGACTCAGGAACTACTGCAAGAATGGAAAATTTGGGGAGCCAGTCTGGTGCCAAGAATGGACCTGGGGATGAACAGGTGAAAGGCCTGAGCATAGCTCCCCAGTAAATGCATAGAGGTTCCCCCCACAGTTTCTCAGGTATCTCTTGGACCCCCACCTGGGGAGAGTTCTTGATTCAGGATGATTCCTCCTGCGTTACTATGAGGCAATCACTAAATCCTCTTCTCACCTGCTCTGGAGAGCAGGGGCGTTCAGGTCCGTCTCCAGGCTCTTGCAGACATTTTCCATTTACCGTTAGTACGAGCAGCTGCATGACAGTCTTTCTCTGGGCTCCATGGGCCAGTACGTGGCTTGGGATTTGTAGTATTGAGTTCTTTGGTTGAAGAAGGTGCTACGATGATGGTCTTCCTGGTGTCGGCGACTTGGCTGAAGCTTCTTTGGAGGTGCAGGGACTTAGGTAAGTGATCAGGGTTGGAGGAAAAGAGGCTGAGTCCTGCTACCTAGAGACTAAGGAGGGCGGGTTCTCAGGATTCAGCATGGCTGTTAAACACAAACTCTGCCTACGAATAAGAGCCGCCTTTGGATTCCTCTGTGTTGAGGGCAGGTAACATGTTTCACTAGCTTCTAAAATTTTTGGAAGAGAGGAGTACCAGACAGGAATTCTCCTTGCATGGGGCAAATATCTGGATGTTGCTTATTAAGAAAATAAAATGCAACAAATCCCAGAATTCAGTGTGATAACCACAGCAACGTAAACCCTTTCTTTGGCAGGAATCTTTCAACAAAGTAGTTGGGAAGCAAGGGTGACATTATTCTCTGAAGCCTGTTCTCACCCTCACCGTGCAGTCACGCAGGCATGGGTCTGGGGTGTTGATAATGCAAAGCTCTTTCGAAAAAGAGCTGGTGGTTAGGTGTGGAGCAAATCAGCAGGTGAGGTCAAGCCATTCACATAATACTAGCCTGTGTTGGATTAGATTCAGCTGGAGGGAGACTTGTTTAAAAGGTATTCTTAGCGTGCCTACAAAATTGCTTCATTTGTGTTTTTTCCTCTTTTATTTCATTAATGTATTGAATTGCATCCATTGATTTTCAAATGTTAAGCCAATCTTCTATTCTTGGGATAAACCCCACTTGGTCATGATGTATTATCACTTATATATATATTTCTGCATTCATTTTACTAATATTTTGTCTATGTTTATGTATATATGTTCATGAGGGATATTGGCCTGGAGTTTTATTTTCTTGTAATGTGTTTGGTTTCAGTATACAGGTATTGCTGGTCTCATAAAACGAATTTTTTCCCACCTCTATTTTCTGAAAGAATCTGTGTAAGATTGGTGTTATTTCTTCCTTAGATGTTAGTAGGAACCAGTGAAACCATCTGGGTGTAGTGTTTTTCTTGCAGGAAAATTGTTTACACTGAACTTTATTGAGTTACAATCTACATGCAGTAAAATGCACCAATTGTAAGTATGCAATCCAATGAATTTTGAGAAATGTATATACCCATCTAACCACAATTGCAATCAATTCTATCATCCTTAAAAGTTCCCTATGCCCCAGTCCAGGCAATTTACCTTACCCTGGTCCTAGACTACCACTGATCTGATTTTGTCACTATGGATTAAATTTGCATTTTCTAGGATTTAATTTACATGAAATCATATAGTATGGATATTGTCGTTCATCATACTGTTTCTTAACACTTATCCACATTATTGTTCATCATACTGTTTAAGACTTATCCACATTGTTGTGCACTTTCTCTGACATTTATACAGCCACTCTAGATCTCTTATGATTAGTGTTTGCATGTTATATCTCTTTCCATCTTTTTATTTTAGTCTGTTTTTTTCTATGTCAAATATGTTTCTCGTAGCCATCATATAATTGGGTCTAGTTTTGTTATTCAGTCTGATAATCTCTGCTTTATCATTGAATATTTTTATTTACATTTCATTACGTATATGGTCTGGCTTATGTTTGCCATCTTGCTATTACTTTTCTATTTTTTCATCTGGTTTTTGTTCTCTTTTTATCTTTTTCCACTTTCTTTTGCTTTAAGTATATATTGTTTAGTGTTTCATTTTATTTCCTTTATGGCATCACTAGCTATGGACCTTTGTTTTATTTTTCTGTGGTTCTACATATTATAATATTTATCTTTAGCTTATTACACTGCACCTTCAAATAATATATAACATTAAGTATGCAACCGTATATATCCATATACTCCTGTCCTTTGTGTTCTTGTTATCATACATTTTACTTCTACATATATAAATCCCACAATGCATTGTTAATATTTTATTGAAATAGTAGATTATACTTGAAAGAAATTACAAGAATGAGAAGAAAAATTTACTTATTTTAACCCCCATACTTACCAGATGCTCCCTCCACCCCTTCTGCCGCCTTTTTCTTTTGGCAGAGATCTGAGCGTTCTTTCTTCAAAACAGAATCATTTTCCTTCAGGCTAAAAAATTCATTAACATTTCTTACAGTATAATAGTGCTGGAGGCAAATTATTTCAGCTTTATGTTTTTCTGAAAATGTCTTTATTTTGCCTTCATTTAAAAAAATAAACATTTCATTTTGAAATAAATTTAGATTTACAGAAAAGTTGCAAAAAGAGAGTTCTCATTCATGCTTCACCATTTCCCCTATTACTAACATCTTACACTATCATGGCACATTCGTCAAAACTAAGACTCCAGCATTGGTACATTTCTATTAACTAAACTCCAGGTTTTCTATTAACTAAACTCCAGATTTTATTTTTCCAGAGCTTTTTCATTAATGTCTTCTTTCTGTTCCCAAATCCTATCCAGGGTACCACATCATAACAAAATGCAAACAAGACTAAGTCTTCTCTGGTCTGTGACAGTTTTAATAGTTTCTCGTACATGACTTTGACTTTTTTTTTTTTTTTTTTTTTTAAGACAGGGTCTTGCCCAGGCTAGAATGTGAGTACAGTGGGGCAATCATAGCTCACTGTAACCTCAAACTCCTGGTCTCAAGCAATCCTCCTGCCTCAGCCTCCCAAAGTGCTGGGATTACAGGCATGAACCACTGTGCCTGGATTTGACAGTTTTAAAGAGTACTAGTCAGGTGTTTTATGGAATGTTCTTCAATTTGTGTTTTTCTGATGTTTTCCTCATGATTATATTGGGGTTCTGAGTTTTCAGAAGGAAGACCTCAGAGGTAAAGTGCTCTTCTCATCACATGATATAAAGAGGTACATCATAGCCACAAGACATCACTGATGATGTTAACCTTGATCATTTGGCTGAGATGTTTGCCAGGTTTCTCCATGGTATAGTTACCATTTCTCCCTTTCTGTATTTTATTATTTAGAAGTGAATGACTAAGTAAACACAAGAAGGAATGCTACTCTTTGCCAGAGTAGAGGAAAAAAAAAAAATATATATATATATATTTTTTTCTTTTTGGTTCCTATCCAAAGAAGATTTGTTTCCTTTCATTTTATTTATTTACTTATTCATTTGTTCGTTCATTTATTTATATCAGTACAGACTTATGTATAGTTACTCTGTACTTTGTATTATAATTCAATACTATTTTTTATTTTGTTGCTCAAATTGTCCCAGATTTTGGCAGTTGGGAACTCTTTCAGATCGGTTCCTGCATACATTTGACATATCCCCATCCTTTTGTTTTTTGAGCATTTTCTTACTTTCTGGTACTACAAGATGTTCCAGGCTTATCTTGGATCTTCCCTGTCGCATTCCTAGAATCAGCCCTTTTTTCCAAGATGATCGTTTCATTTTTAATTTGAAAATATTATGTAGAACCCAGGGCACTGGGTTAGTTAATTATTCCTAGGATGCCATGCTTTAGGACCTCTCAGCAGACAGAGGTAGGGAACATGTATATGTATACTAACTCACAAATACAAATGTATCTTTAATTGTTTCTCCATCTGTGTATGTGCGTGTATTTTAACCCACATACACGAGTTCATACTGATGCCTCTGAGTCCTCCAGCACCACAGGGTTCATTCTAATCTTCCTTTCTTCCTCTGCTGTAACTTTCCTCTCCAACAGTGAGAAACCTGGCTCTCACCATTCACCATCCATTTTCTTAATTGTTCATCCCCCATATACATGTAAAGCAATTGCAGAATTGTTGACCTATACACCAATAAGAAACAAGTTTACCAACTAGAATACAGTGTTTATGTATAGTTTCTTTTGTCTTTAGCCTTAAAGGTCCCAGTTAAAATGTACTTTCCAAAGTTACTTAGGTCAGTCCCTTTTCTCCCCACATTCTTAAGTACTGCTAAAACTTTATTACAAAATAAAGTTAGCTTTATTTGTTATAATTTATATTCCATCCTGGAATTCCCCCAACATCCTGGTCTATCTATATCTATAATTGCTGTCATGATTACTGCAGTGTTATAGTAACAGTAAGTCTTGAAATCTGGTAATGTGTTCTTATTTTTCAGAATTGTTTGGTAATTCTAATTTTTTTGCCTTTCAATGTGAATTTTAGAATAAACTTGTAAAAATCTACAAAAAATTTGGCCGGTTTTGATTGGGATTGCATTGAATCTATAGACTATAGTTGGTATAATTGACATCTTAATAATATTGAGTCTTCCAATCCATGAGCATGATACATTTTTCCGTTTATTTAGATCTTCTTTTGTTTCTTTCATCAATGTCTTTGAGTTTTCCACATACAGATCTTGCATATTGCAGTGGGAGGGATGCATTCTAAATGGTATTTTGTTGCTGTTTTTGTTTCTTTGTTTCAGGTTCCAATTATTCATTGCTTGTATATAGGAATAAGAATGACATTTGTATGCTAACCTGGTATCCTGCAACCTTGTTAAACTCATTAATTAGTTCTAGGATATTTTCAAATGTAGATTCTTTGGGATTTTCTACATGTACAATCATGTTGCATGTGACTAAAGAGTTACATTTATTACTTTATAATCCCTATGACTTTTTATTTTTTTTTCTTACTTTATTGAACTAGCTAGGACTTCAAGTACAATGTTGAATACAAGTGGTGAAGAGGACATCCTTGCCTTTTTCGAGATCTTAGAGGGAAAGCATCCAATCTGTCACCATTAATTTTGATGTTGACTGTAGGGTTTTTTTAAATTTTTGTAGATACCACTTATTAGGTTAAAGAAGTTCCCTTCTATTCCTAGTTTGCTGAGAGTTTTTTTTTTTTTTTATCATGAATTGATATAGAATTTTATCAAAAGCTTTTTCTGTATCTACTGATTTGGTCATATGATTTTTCTCATTTAGTCTATTAATATGGTGAATTACATTGATTTTTTTTTTGAATGTTGACTTAGACTTGCATTCCTAATATGAACCCCACTTATCATATGTATTATCCTTTTTATATATTGATAAATTCAATTTGCTAAGTTTTTGTTAAGGATTTTTGTATCTATGAGTTATATTAGTCTGTAGTATTCTTTTGTATTGCCTTTGTTTGATTTTTGTATTTAGGGTAATGGCGACCTCATAAAATAAGTTGGAAGTATGATGTTCTTTTTCATTTTGTGGAAAAGAGTATGTAGAGTTAGTGTTAGTTCTCTCTTAAATATTTAGTAGAATTCATACCGAAACCATCTCACCATGGAGTTTTTTGAGGAAAAATTTTTAACTAAAAATTTAATTTCTTTAATAAACATAAGATCATCAGAACTATTCTTATCTATTCCTTCTGTAGCAAGTTTTGGTCGTTTGTATCTTTTAAGAAATTGGTCCATTTCATCAAAACTTTTGAGTTTCGGGGCATAGAGTTGTTTGTAACATTGCCTTATTATCCTTTTAGAATCTGTGGGATCTCTCTTCTTTTATTCCTAATATTGGTAATTTGTATCTTCTTCCTTCTTTCTTGGTTAGTCATGCTCCTCTTTGGCTTTTAACAGAGAAGGGGACATTCAGGGAGTACAAACATGCCTAGAAAATCATATGGTATGCAATAAGTTAAAGCATTGGTCTAAAAAATTTTTTTGTAGTATTTTGTAATGAATATTTTGTAAATAAAGGTACATTTAGCTACAATTTCCCATTTTCCCTATGTATGGTGATTTTTGGGACACCCTGTAGTTAACAACATGTTATATGGTTTTAAATAGCTAGAAGGAGGATATTGAATGTTCCCAACCTAAGAAACGATCAGTGTTTGAAGCGATGGATATGCTAATTACCCTGATCTGATCACTATACATTATCTGTACTGAAACATCACCAGGTGCCCCATAAATATGTATAATCATTGTATGTCAATTCAAAAAATAAAATAAATTTTAAAATACATCGGTATTTACCTAAAAGAAATATGTCCACACAAAGCCTTACGCATGAATGTTCATAATAGTTTTATTTATTATAGTCCAAAATGGAAATAAATGTTTATAAATGACTACAGAAATGAATAACTAAATAGATAGTTGATGGTTACATAGTTGATTCCATATAATAGAACACTATTCAGCAATAAAAATGAATAAACTATCTATAAACACAATGACACGAATAGATCTCAAAATCATTACGTTGAAAGAAAGGAGCCAGTCAAAAAAGAGTATGTACTGCATGGTTCCATTTGTATAAAATTCTGGAAAAGACAAACTCACCTATAGTGACAGAAATTGGATCAGAGATTGCCTGGAGATGGGGGTAGCAGATAGGACATAGGGGAGAAGGAAGAGGGACAGATTACAAAAGGAACATGAGGAAATTTGGGAGGTAACAGACATGTTCATAATTTTGATTATGGTGATGACTTCAGGGGTATATACATGTGTTTAAACTTATGAAATTACACACTTTAAATATTTGGGGTTTATCACGTATCAGTTGTATCTCAATAAAGCTGTTAACAACTCACCACCCCCCCACCCAAATAAAAATGAAGAGAAGGCTGAGAAAAGCTTTAAATGGACTTGGTCCCTGGCAGTCATCCATCTCTGGCTCCCCAACTCACCTAATTCTCATTTTTGGATTTCCTAGCGCCTCGATCCTCCCTCATGTTGACTCGAACATCGGCTTTTGTTTTCTATTGCTATGTCAGCAGTTTATGGGGTTGGAACCTGGAGAGGGCCCTGGGTCTCTTTACTCTTTCTTTAAGCCCATATTATGTCCCTAGTTTGCCTTCTGTCATTTCCGAAGCCAAGACCATTTTCTGAGCAGCAGCTTTTGTTCCCTCTATACATTCCATGTATAGTCCCTGACCCCATAGGCGGAGGCCCTTCCCCTGCCCTGTATAAAACCAAAAGTTTAATGGTAGCAAGAATTGGCAATTTGTTTTTGTTTTTTAATGCCCTTGGGTTTTTAGCTGCAAAATTCCATCCTTGGATTGCAGAAACACGCAGATAGTCTCACCTGTGAAGATGGTCCAGGTCCCTTTATTCAGGGCTTTGAGCCCTACCTCTTAGCCTTCATGTACACTGAAGGCTCAATTCTCTTTCTTTTTCCAAGAGTCATTTTAACCAATTCCACAGCCTTTAGCTGCTTCATCTTGAGAACAGAGAGTGCTGCACTCATAGCAGGCAGCTCTCCCAGAGCAATTTATGGCTTCACAGTTCTGCAAATTACAGTCATTTGCAATCTTCTCCATTAGTGCCCTGACCCCATCCAGCTATGTCTGTATGTTTTTGGTTCCTGATGTCTGAAGTTTCTAGTTGCTTTACCACCTTATCTCGCCGAGCTGAAAATGTTCCTTTTCCATTTTCTGGGGGCCTTCTGATCTGTAGACCTGCTCGGTACTAAGATCACAGGGTCACCTTTGTTTATTTTTTGTTATTCAGTTCACTAATTCTTCCATTACAAGCCTGTAGTTTTCCAGAGCCAGTTTTCCTAAAGGGAAGAGATTATCAGTGAATTCTGATTCTTCCTAGAGTCTTATTACTTAAACTAGCCCTGTCTACCTCTCTTCTGTGATAGCTGGGTAATTTTGCATAAAATCTCTCCCACCGTCAGTCCAACACCGGTGTCAAACCCAGACGTGGCTTCTAGTGGCTCCCCTTTAGTGAGTCTCACCATTTGTCTACCCGTGTAGGCTAACCCAGAGCTTTTAAGGGAGCCCTGCTCCTAGCAAGTTTGCACTCGGCTGCCGTCAAAAGCAAGTCAGGGATGCTTTAGTAGGGTGGTTCTCAAATGTTAGTGTGCATTGAAATCACTTTGAGGGCTTGTTGAGACACAGATTGCTGGGTTCCATCCCCAGAGTTGCTGATTTAGGGGGACCGAGCATTTACATTTTACCAAATCCCTAGGTGATGTGGTGCTGCTGGCCAGAGGACTACACTTTGAGAACCCCTGAGTTAGTCCATTCTCAGCAATTGTCCTGGGCCCTCCTCGATATGTTATCCAACTGCCCCATTCCTCTTGCCTTTGGTGTTAGCTACTGTTTTTTTTTTTTTTTTTTTTTTTGAGACAGAGTCTCACTCTTTTACCCGGGCTAGAGTGAGTGCCGTGGCATCAGCCTGGCTCACAGCAACCTCAAACTCCTGGGCTCACGTGATCCTTCTGCCTCAGCCTCCCGAGTAGCTGGGACTACAGGCATGCGCCACCATGCCCGGCTAATTTTTCCTATATAGTTTTTTTAGTTGTCCAGATAATTTCTTTCTATTTTTGGTAGAGACGGGGTCTTGCTCTTGCTCAGGCTGGTTTCGAACTCCTGAGCTCAAACAATCTGCCCGCCTTGGCCTCCCAGAGTGCTAGGATTACAGGCGTGTAGCTACTGTTTTTATTTATTTTATTTGTTTATGTAGAGATAGAGTCTTGCTCTGTTGCCCGGGCTGGAGTGCAGTGGCATCACCATAGCTCACTGCAACCTCCAACTCCTGGGCTCAAGAGATCCTCCTGCCTCAGCCTCCTGAATAGTTGGGACTACAGGTGCACACCACTGTGACTAGCTAATTTTTTAGTTTTTTGTAGAGACAGGGTCTCACTGTGTTGCTCAGGCTTGAATTCCTGGCCTCCAGCAATCTTCTGGCCTCAGCCTCCCAAAGTGCTAGGATAACAGGCATGAGCCACCGCACCTGGCAGGCTATTGTTTTTAGCTCCACATCCGTCCTTTGTGCTGATCCTCAGGCTTGGTTCTCCCAGTTTTCTCTTAACCTCTACGCCTTTTGACCTATCTCCCTGGCTCTTCCTGCTCCAGATCACTGAGGTAGGAGTCCCTTCTCTAGTTCTGACTTCTCAGGGTTCCAAATTCAGTACCAAAACCCTTAGCCACCTTGCAGGGGATGTCCAGACCAATCCTTACGAAGTTCTAATCCAGAAACCTCCTGGGCATAGTTTCCCAAGCCATTCCCCTCCATCATTGCCTTGCGTTGAAATTGGCCAGTTAATATCAGCATATTTGGCACTAATAGCTCTGGATTTTTCCCTTCGTGCATCAGCCACCTCAGTTTATTATCACGGGCACCAAAGAGGATGCTCCATGAATTAATTTTTATTCTTATTTCTCTACCAATGGCTCTCTGAGAGCACATTTCAACAGTACCGTCTGGAGCAGAGGTGAGGAGACAGGCAAGTGCATCCCCCTTTCTGCTCCTAGCAAATTTCCCTCTTCTCCTCTGTTAAAGCTCGTGATGGTCTGATCACCCATCTTAACCACCAAATGGAAACAACTCAAATAGCCTCCTTCTTCCGATCGTCATTTTTTAAAGCAGTTAAATCTGTATTTGTCCTTTTAACTACATTGCTTTCATGTAATCTAGCCTGGTTTCTAAGATTTCAACCATCCTAAGTAGTGCCTTTTTTTCCTTCTTTCTCCCTTAAGCCCTTGTTATTTTCCTATTTGCCATTTCCAAGCTAAGACCGTCTCCAGGGCAACGATCCCCTGCTCGCTAGCGTCCTCAGCCCCTGCCCCCTCAGCAAAGGCTCTTCCACTCTCTATGTGCAAATTGGATTTTCAGAACCCAGTGTTTCAGGTGCGGGTGATTGCCTCCCGCCCCCCTTTTTTCTGACCTTTGGATTTGTAATTACTTCATTTTTTCAACCATTCACTTGAAGAAGCTATATTGCCAATCTAATCTTCCCATTCTCCTCTACCCCTCCCTGTTCTCTGTCCTTTAAAATCCACTGAGATACTCAAGACTTATTGATTAAAATCTCCAGAGGAACCCCCGACCAGGAAGGTCAGACATGGCAGCATGTCTGGACATCTTGTGGTCAGGCTGCAGGTTTCATGCTGATGTCCGTGAGCTGGTCTTTCAGCCTGTCTTCTAATAGAGTCCTCTTGGAGTGATTGTCATGTCATTCCAGATGCAAGAGAGGAGAACCCACCCTGCCCTTCATTAGTACCTCATCCCTCAGAATGCTGTGGTCTGTGACAAAGTTTTTTCTGGTCTATGATGAAAGGAAAAGAAAAAAGGCTAGATGCCGGCTAATGGGCTGTTTCTGGGAAAGGGCTGTCACTTCCATTTTGTCTTTCTTACTTTTTTGGTGTGAAAATGTCTTTTTATTTACTTTTATGACCCTTTGTTGAGCTCCCGTATTTTATTAGACCTGTGGACTCAAAAACTCTGGGCTCTGTTTCTCTCTCTTCCATCAATTCTGAAGCGAAAAGCTGGCTTGCTCGAGTTCGTCGTTTCGAGATGAACTTCCCTTGACCCCAGAAATGAATCTGCCTCTCCAAGAACACTGGATTCCTATTCCTACCAAGAGACGCTAATCCAGACCCCAAGCCAGGGCAGGGTCCCATACTTTCCACATGAGATGTGACCCAGGAACACAGCTGCTGTTAGGCTCTGCACGGGTAGGCCCTGAACCTCGGTCCCTAATGCGTAGGCGACGTCGGTCTGCCAACCCTGCCAGATGTTAGCCTTGTCCTCAGAATCCCAAACCGTTCCATGCTGAATCCTCGCCTGGTTTCCTCCTCTGGCAAAGAGTCTGAACACTGTAAAAAACCCAAGAACATCCCTATTCCCACCCCTAATTTTTTTAAAGAGGTACTTCTTAAATTTTTCCATCAAAGTATTCCTAGCAGCAGAGAGGACTGAATCCATATGAAGGAGTGAGTGAAATCAGTCCGAAGGGGTTATTGCAAGAAAGACATTTGTATTTTATCTTAAAAGTTCATGCAATGTTTGTATGCTACTTTGTAATATATTCTTGTTTTCATTCATATAAAAATGTTTAAAATTATTTACCATCATACAAAATGGGTCTGCCATTTCAGAAGTACAATGTCTTCCTCCAGGAACTTGAGTGTAGGTGGCACACAAGGTGACCTCACAAACATTTCAGCCACCCCCACGCCCAAATGGTTTCATCGTGCAGTCTGACCCACCCTCAGCTTGCTCTGAGATCCTCTCCTCACCCCTAGCTAATTGCCTACACCATTTCCCTCAAGGGACTGTAACAATCCTTCCAAGCCCAATCTTACCTCCACCTTGTTCTACAAATTACCTTCTATTTTGGCAAGGAAAGAGTTCCCTTTGGGTGGCTTCTTCCTAGCTCGTCTCCAATCCATCTCAGAAGATGCTGATATGTGGGCCAAGGAATGCCTCTCTCTTCCTTCAAGTGATGCTCTGTTAGAAGAGCACCAAAGGATGTTGCCACTGGCTCGGTTACTCTCAAGATTAAAAACAAAATAACGTTTTTTTTCTGATTCCAGAAGTAGTACATTGTAGCAGTTGTCTGCTGCTTTTCAAACTCTCTTCATTCTGATATCAGACCCTCTTTCTTTTTTTGAGTTTTTTTGTTTGTTTTTGGTTTGGTTTTTTGTCCTTTTGGGAACCACTCTTCAGTATGGGGCTGATACCACCTTGTCCCCACTCAGCTCCATGGATCGTCCTGTGACCCAGGCCTGGCCATCAGAGTCCTCGTGTTCAGGAAAGGGCATGTGTCTAAGCAGGGCCACTAAGAGTTGGTCGGGACTATTACTGGTGTGTCTTCTCTGGGGTTGCCAAGCTCGTAGGCTGCTGTGGCATCATCACAGGGGCAGAGGCAGTCTGAGAATGAAGCCAATGCAGAGGAAGGAAGAGCCAATAGGTGGGGAAAGCTTTGTTCGCAACAAATTCATTGGAGAATCTGGATTCAGCTATATCCGAATCTACCCCTACGCTATTCAGGCACATGAACCAATAAATTTCTCCTTTTCTTAAGTTAGTTCCAGTTCAATTTCTGACATTAGCACCCAAAAGAATCCTTACTAATATAGAAATCCCTTTGTAAAAAGATAAAACTAATGTTATAGAAATACATAAGAAAGTGAAATAGAAAATGTTATATTTTATATTTTTATGTCCTACTTAAGAAATTTTTGCCTAACCAAAGCCCCTAAGAGTTTTCTTCCAGAATTTTTATATTATAGCTATAGTTCTTATAATTGTTGGATGCATGATCTATTTTGAATACATCTTTAACGTGGTCTATTATTCATCTTGAATTAAATTTTGTAAATGATGTGTAGTAAGAGCCCAGGTTTTTCATATTTTTCATTTGTGTGTATGGGTGTGAGAGTGTGTGTGTGTGTTTTGCATAGGGATATCCAATTGTTCCGTTTTCTGAAAATATTCGCCTTTTACTACTAAATTACTCTGGCAACTTTGTTGAAAATCAAATGCTCATTAATATGTGGATCTATTTCTAGACTCTATTGCATTACATTGCTCTACACGTCCATTTTTGTATCAACATACACTTTTTCCTGATTACTAAGCTTTATAGAATGTCTTGAAATAAGATAATGTAAGTCCTCTAACTTTGTTCTGTAGTTTAAAAATAATTTTAGCTATTCTAGATCATTTGCCTTTTCACATAGACTTTGGAATTAGCTTGTTGTTTTCTACCAGAAAAAAAGCTCAGATTTTTATTTTGATTGTGTTGAATCTATAAATTTGGAGAGAATTGACATTTTAATAATATTGAGTCTTCCAATCCATGAATGTGATATTAACTTTTCACTTGTTTAGATATTCCTTGATTTTTCTCAGTAATGTTCTGAGTGTACAGATCTTATAATATTTTAATTAATTTATCTGTAAGTATTTCATTTTTTTGGATGTTACTATAAATAGTATTGCTTAAAATTCAATTTCTAATTGTTCATTGTTACTAAATAGACATACAATTGATTTTGTATATTAACCTTATGTTCTATAATCTTACCAAACTCACTTATTGATTTTGGTAGCTTTTTTGTAGGTTCTTTAGGATTTTCAGCATATGCAATCATGTTGTACATAAATAGAAGGAGTTTTACTTTTTCTTTTCCAATGTGTATGACTTTTATTTCCTTTTTATGCATTATTCCACTGGCTAGGGCCTCCAGTACAATGCTGAATAAAAGTGTGAAGAGATGATATTCTTGCCTTGTTCACTATAGTAGGGAAGAAGGCATCAAGAATAATATTAGCTATAGGTTTTCGGGTTTTTTTTGTTTTTAAAAAATATGTATGTCCTTTATTGGGCTTGGGAAGATGCCTTCCATTCTTAATTTACTGAGAGTTTTTATCAGAGTGAAGTTTAAATTTAGCAAATGCCTTCTTAATCTATTGAGATCGTTTTTCTTTCTAAGTCTGTTAATGTGGTGAACTATATTAATTGGTTTTTGAATGTTAAAACAGTTTTGACATCCCTAGGATAAACCCCATTTGGTCACGGTGTGTTATCCATTTTACATATTGCTAGATTTAATTTGCTAGAAATTTGTTAAAGATTTCTGCATCCATGTTCACGAGGATATTGGTGAGTAGTTTTCTTGTAATGCCTTTGTCTGGTTTTGGCAAATGAATAATGCTGGTCTCCTAAAATAAGTTGGGAAATGTCCCCTTCTTTTCCATTTCTAGAAGACTTTATGTAAAATTGGGATTATTTCTTCCTGAAATGTTTGATAGAACTCACCATTAAAGTCACGTAGGCTTGGAGTTTTCTTTGTGGGAAGGTTTTAAACTATGAGTCCAATTTATTTGGTAGATATAGGGATATTCATTTTATCTCTTTTTTGTTGAATGAGTTTTCAAGGAATTTGTCTATTTTATTGAAGTTATTGAAGTTTTATCGAAGTTATTGGATTAATTGGCATGAAGTTGTCCTTAATATTCCCTTTTCATGTCTGAGAATCTGCAGTATTCTTCCCTCTTGTATTCTTGACATTGGTCATTTTTATCTTCTTTTTCTTTTCCCTGATTATTCTGACTAGAGTTTTATTAATTCTATTGATCTTTTCTAAGAATTAGCTTTTATTTTAATTGTCTCTATTGGTTTTCTCTTTTCTATTTCATCATTCTGCTCTTTATTATTTCCTTCCTTCTACTTACTTTGGATTTACTTTTCCCTTCTTTTTATAGTTTCCTAAAGTGGAAGATTAGATTATTGACTTGAAACATTTCTTCTTGTTGAGTATGATCATTCATTGCTAAATTTCCTTCTTAGCACAGCTTTACTGCATTCCACAAATTTTGATATGATATACAACACATATTTCCATTCAGTCAGAAATATTTAATAATTTCTATTGTGATTTATTATTTGATCTATGGGTTATTTAGAAGTCTATAGTTTAATTTTCAAATATTTCAGGATTTCCATATATTTTTCTGTTACTGATTTATAATTTTATTTAATCGTGATTAGAAAATAATGTCATATGAATTGAATCCAAAATTTGCTTAGAACTTTTTTTTTGGTCTAGAATATGATCTACCTTGGTGAGTAGTTCATGTGTGTAAATAGTTTAAATGAATGTGTTCTACTTTTGTTATGTGAAGTTTTCTCTTAATGGCAATTAGTTCAACTTGATTGACAGTGTTGTTCAAGTGTTCTGTGTCATGATTTTCTGTCTACTTTCTCTACAAATTATCCATAAAGGAGTGTTAAAATTCCCAGTTATAGTTGTGGATTTGTCTATTTCTCTTCTAAGTTCATTCAGTTTTTGCTTCAAAAGTTCTATTATCCTATACAGACACTTTTAGGACTGTTTTTGTTTTTGGGTTTTTTTTTTTTTTATAAATTGATCCTGTTTTCAGTGTAAAGTCTTTCTTCACTCATGGTAATATTCCATGTTTTGAAAATTTTTTTACATTATTATGCCACTTCTGCTTTCTAACTTAATGTTTTCTTGGTATACATCCTTTCTTCCCTTTATTTTTAAATAGCAACTTTATTGAGATATAATTTACGTACCATATAATTCACCTATTTAAAGTGTACAATTCAGTGGTTTTTAGTTTATTTACAGAGTTGTGTAACCATCACCACTATCAATTTTAGAATATTTTTACCACCTCCTGAGCAAACCTTATACACTCCTCTTCACTGCTCCCTCCTCCAGCCCTAGACAACCACTAATCTACTTTCTGTCTTTATAGATTTGCCTATTCTGGACATTTTATAGAAATGGAATCATACAATATGTGTTTTTTTTTTTTTTTGTGACTGGCTTCTTCTATTTAGCATAATGCTTTCAAGATTCATCCATGTTGCAGCATGGATCAGTCCTTCGCTCCCTTTTATTGACAAATAATTTCCCATTGTATGGATATGCTACATTTTGTTTATCCATTTATCAGTTGATGGACATTTGGAATACTTGTATGAACTCAGGGGATTTGCCTTGAAGGGCTCAAATATCTCTGAAAAGCATAGTGTTGTGGGATGGAGATCGTGGGAATGGGAAGTAAGCCCTTCTATGGTTGTGGAAACTATTTTGTTTTTTTCTTTTTCTTCCTCTTTTTGAGAAATGAACTGCCAACAAGATGAGTAAATCATGAATTGGACTTCATTCATGGCACTATCTCCCCAATTTAGTAACATGTTGCATTCCCCGCTGTTCAGACCACAGAAGAGAAAGTCTCTGAAATATCAGCCTAAATTCAGTGAAACCTTTTCAAATAAATAATTTCATTCAACTGAAGAATTGCCAGTAGGTGAAACAGCATGGTACAGCTGCCAGGACTCTCTCCTACTAATCTGACTTTTAGCTGCTGCCAAAAACAAGAGAATGTTTCATTTGGAAATGTTCCTTGTTCTTATTTGAAGGTAAATCTTTACTTTGCAGACTGTAGGGTTTTTAATATTATCTTGAAGTTAACTGTGGAAACCGCTGATCCTATGTGGTAGACAACATGGGCCAGGATAGTACTTTCTGGTAGACCTTGGCCCTGGGACATTTGGGTATAATTTCCACAGTACCTTTGGTGCTGACAACCCCTGCTTACTATACAGCTGATGCCAACACAGTGAAGAGAGAGAAATTAACTCGCAGGCATGGGATGATGAGACTCTCTTGGAGTACCATGAGCAGAGTCGGACTCCCCCAGAGTACAGCAGAGCCCTGCCCAGTGACCCAGGTGATAGGCTGCCATTTTCCACGGTGGAAGAAGAAGGGACAGAGAGCCTGTGCATTCTTTTAACTGCAGTGGCCAAGAAGGGATTTAAAAAGAAGTTTTAAGCCTGGGTTTCACAATTTATCCCTGCTGTCACTGGTTAGTTCAGACTTTCCTTCTCTAGACTATATCAATAGCTTCCAAATCAGTGCCTCTTTTTCCAGGATCCTTATTTTCCTTTATTCCTTTTTCTCGCTGACGTGAAAAGATGGTAGTCTCTACCTGACCCTCCCTTAAGTCATAAGAGTGGTGCTTACTTATAGTGTAGAATGGAAAGTAAAAACTCAAGCATCCCTTCAGCTGCCCCCACAAACCGTCATTTCTCTCCTCATTTGCATTTAGGGGCCAGATAACCACTGAGGGCAGAGGGTATAAGAATAAGGAATAAATAGGAACCATACGGGAGGTCCTCTTAAAGGGATTCAAATTTAATTTGAAAAAACCCAACAAACATTGTCCTGCAGACCAAATTTGTTCCTGGGCTGCCAGTTTGCCATGCCTATGTCTTTCCAGGCATTTCTAATATATGCACATATATAGCAATCTTATAAATATGGACATTTAGGTACATGGTACTTATATGTTTTTAGACAAGCTGGATTACAACATACATACTGGTTTTAACTGTGCTTATTCATGTAACATAGAGAGGCTTTACATGTTAGACAACCCCATAACCAAGCACCCTATATGTATATATGGACATTTTGGTTATTTCCAGTTTGAAAAAAATTTTTTCCAAATAATGCAGCATTGTTCATCCTTGGACAAATGTCAGGTAGTATACATGTAGAATAAATTTGACAAAATGGAATTGCTGGGTCAGTGTTGATAGCTATTGCCAAAATGCCCTCCAAAAGAGTTATATCTATTTAATTCTACCAACAGTGTTTCTCTTGTTTAATTTTGAACTTTTTCCCCCTGTATATGTCTCATTAGGTATTCCCATTAGAATAGCTGCCCTCTTTTCACTGGTCCAGAGTGAACTACCCACAGAAAGTTTCTTTACTTTGTTTGTTGAAGAACTGGAGGGACATAAATATGTTTTGCCTACATAAAGTTAATGGCCTGTGATAAAGAATGTAGACTTTTAAGCAGCCTTCCATGTCACTTGGCTTGGGAAACACTGGGTTAGTGTGCTAGACACCTGGCATGGGTTTGGAGGAAAAAGGTGGGCCTTCTTGGGCAGTGCCCGCCAAGTTGGACCACAGCCTCCACCGCCTACCCCTTCCCTCCTGCTCAATGTACACATCACAATATCTGTGCTCAACTGTTTCTCCTTGGCTAGGGAGGGACTGGAGCCTGGGGGATGAGAGTGTGCTTTCCCCTCCTGGAGTCTAATTACCTGAGTTGGGCTTCTGGGTGGGGGAACTTCCTTTGACTACTTGGCCACACCATCTTAAGCTTCAGAGACCTCTTCCCTCCCTCCCTACTCTCATATCATCTTGGTGAAAGCCTTGCTCTTTTGCCCAGTGGCCAAGGCTGCCTCTCTGTGCCAGAGGCAAAGGAATGCTTGAAACAGTATGGAAACTTTAAACACTATGGGTTCTAAGAAATAGAGCCTTCAGTGGAGGCTGATTGGCCAACAAATAAAATGTTTCTGCAAAAGTTAGGTGGTGTTGCTGTGGTTCTAGCAAATTGCTTGTTCTTTGGGATCTCTGGGTGCCATCTTATTTCTCTGCCACTTTCCCTATTCCCTGGCAGATCCCCAGCCCCTGGAAACTCCCACAGAATTTTGATCATAGCTGAATTACATCATTTCTCACATTGCTTGTTATCAGCGTATGTGTTTATTTCTACTGCTGGATTGGGAGCTACATGAAGTTCTTAATAACAGCAGCAACAGCAGCAGCAGCAGCAACGATAATATAACGCTTCCTGTGTGCCAGGCAGTCTACTAAGTGCTTTCCACATATTAACTCATTTGGACCTCACACATTTCTCACAGTGCCTTGATATCTCCTTCTCTGCAACTCTTAAACATTCGATGGTGACTTTCAATTTAGATTTCTCTTCTACTTAGAAGGAGTTTTTAAAAAAAAATATACTAATTATTGGTTAAGAACACATCAGTCCCTTGGCAAAAATATTTATAACATTCATATAATAAGAACAGATTATACAAAATAATAGCAGGATGTTTTTCTCATTTAGCCTGACATCAAGAGTATTTATTTGGCTTTTTATACTGTTAAATTAGAACACTCTATTTCTGTTTACTGCAGTAGGATAACTGTATTTTCCCTTTAAAAGATAAATGAACTCTGTAAGCATTAATACTTTATAAAATTATCTGTGGTTTTTCAAATACCATTTTTTCACATTTTTTTTTTATTGTTTCAGCATATTATGGGGGTACAGATGTTTAGATTAGGTATGTTGCCCTTCCCCCCCTCCCCCACCCCAGTCAGAGCTTCAAGCTTGTCCATCCCCCCACCATGGTGCGCATCGCACTCATTATGTATGCATATACCCGTCCCCTCCTCCCACCTGCCCGACACACAAGAAATGTTGTTCTTATATGTGCACTTGGGTGTTGATCAGTGAAACCAATTTGCTGGTGAGTACATGTGGTGCTTATTTGTCCATTCTTGGGACCCTTTGCTTAGTAGAATGGGTTCCACCTCTCAAATACCATTTTAATTCCATACAACTTTTTGCTAAATAAACATGAGCAGATAGATCTGGATTCAAATTCTGATTCCACAATTTACCAACTCTGTAACCTTCAGCAAGCTCCTTGATCTTTCAAAGCCTCAGTTTTGTCACTGATAAAATTAGGATAATGATAGTTCTTTTATAGGGTTATGATCGGAAGTAAAAAATGTACAATAATGAGTTTAGCATAGCACCTGGCACGAAGTGATCAACAAATGTTTCCTTTTATTCATTCTTATCATCATTATTAGAAAATGTTGGGTTGGCAAATAGGACATAGAAATGAATAAGATGCTGTCCCTGTCCTCAAGGAGCTCAGCTATATAGTAGAAGAGACAAGACAGATCTGCAAATATCATTACAAGACAGTGTGATCAGTATAACTGGCAAAGTGTGGACAAGGGATAGAGACAGCACAGAGGAGAGAGTAGGAAAGTTTCATGGAAGGGTCGCAAGAAGATGTGACAACTAAGTTGATTTTTTTTTTTTTTTTTCGAGACAGAGTCTCACTCTTTTGCCCGGGCTAGAGTGCCATGGCATCAGCCTCGCTCACAGCAACCTCAAACTCCTGGGCTCAGGTGATCCTTCTGCCTCAGCCTCCCGAGTAGCTGGGACTACAGGCACACGCCACCATGCCCGGCTAATTTTTTCTATATATTTTTAGTTATCTGATTAATTTCTTTCTATTTTTAGTAGAGACGGGGTCTCGCTCTTGCTCAGGCTGGTCACGAACTCCTGAGCTCAAACAATCCGCTCGCCTCGGCCTCCCAGAGTGCTAGGATTACGGGCGTGACTAAGTTGATTTTTGAAGAATGAATAAGAATTTTTTAGGTAACCAAAGTGGGAAAGGACATAGTGGCTGATAAGAAC
>RJWJ010007652.1:0-56594 GCA_004363605.1 Indri indri | reverse complement strand
GGGGGGTGCTCCGGGTAAAGGGATCAGTGCAAGGGGACCAGTGTGGCTGGAGCGGGGGGAGCGAGGGGAGGGTGTTGAGGGCCAAGGGAAAGCCTTTTGACCCCCAGTGAGGCATTATTATCCACAGGCTGCACAACCTGGGTGCAGGAGCCAGGTTCCAAGCCAGGCAGTGGCATGTCAGTGCCTATTCTCCTTGCCACGTGGCCTCAACAATCGTCACTGGACCCTGGAGCCCATCCTGAATGAGAGGTGTGTCCTGGGGAGAGGGCCCTGAACCCCGAGCTTTCAGAATCCAGAGCCCATGGATGTGGGAGGCGAGGCGGGTCGAATCTGGGTCATGGAGAGGCTGGGAGGGGAGCCAGGAGGGGGGGCAGAGGCAGCCACCTGGGGCTGGGGTGGGCGGGGGCGGCCTCTCCATGGAGACGGCGTTTGGAAGCACCACTGGAATTACTCGCAGAGGCCATGCGCACGCGTGCTTGCACTCAGGGCCGTGCGCACACACGCAGCACAGAGCCCACGCAACCCTGGCTCATCTCAGAAGCCACTTAATGACTGACGTCATGCCCCAGTGGAGATGGCGACCATGGAATCCATCTCAGGAGGAGCCTGGGGGGTAGCGTCCAGGGACCCTAGCAGGGCAAGGGCTCCTCTGGACCCCTGCAGCCTCACCTCCTGTGGGGCAGAGGCACGGAGAAGACCCCCCAAGTATCCATCCAAGCATGTTTCCTGAGCCCTGTTCTCTGCTAGGCCCCACGGAGGCCACAAGAAATGTGGGGCCCCCTTAGGGGCCACCAGCCAGCCCGTCAGGAGAGAGATCATAAACATAACCTCGCAGAGGGATGGAAGTGACAGCAGTGGCCAGAGCCCAGGAGACGGGCAGATGGGCAAGGAGAGCATTTGATGGGGAGCAAGTCGGATCAGGCTTTCTGGAGAGAGTGCGGTTTGATCTGAGGTCTGAAGGATGAGTAGGAATTGACAGGATGAGGTGTGTGTGTGTGTGTGTGTGAGAGAGAGAGAGAGAGAGAGAGAGTTGCAGGAACAGGGGACAGCATGTGCAAAGGTCTTGAGGCTGGAAAAAGAGTCACAGGTTCAGAGAAATAGGAAGGGCAGTGTGGCATGCGGGAGGGAGGTGGGGCCCGCCTTCCTGTGTGTCCGGTAGGCCCAGGGCAGGGACTGTGGGCTGGTGAGGGGGTGAGTCCCTGGCCCCCTCCCCAGCTGCCTCAGGGCTGGCCGAGACACAGGCTGGCGTTGGAATGCACTCGTCCACTGTGTGACTTTGGGCAGGCCACCTCCCTTCTCTGAGCCTTAGCTCCTCATCTGGGCAACGGAGACCCTAATCTATGTCTAACTCCAAGAAACATGTCTAAAGTGCCACAAAGGGCACAGGCCGGTGGTAGCCACTGGGTAAATGCAGCGTCCCTTTCCGTCCCTCTCCAGTGCTAGCTTCTGCCTCGGTTTCTCACTTTGCTCACAGCTCTTTAAAGGGGCTGGGGTGGGGCAAGCTCTGGCCCGGGTCGATCTCTGCAGCCGCTGACCACCCGGACGTGCTTCAGCTGGCTCCCTTCCCAGTGCCCCCAGGGAGCTCCATGGAGACCCTGAGGGGAAACGAGTCCAGAAGTCCAGGCCTGCCCTGCCCTGCTCACTGAGAGGCCGGACCTCCAGGTCCCCAGAGCGCCTCCCAGTGCACAGCCCTTTTCTCTGCCACTCCCTCCCCCGGGGGACAGGTGTCAGTTTCATGGTTTAACAGATGAGGAGGCTGAGGCCAGCGAAGAGGAGATGCGCCCAAGGTCACACAGCGCGGGCACGCAGGGCTCGCGGTTCTAACCCAGGCCTCCTCGGGCTCCTGGCCAGGTCTGTGTTCCCGTCCAATCCCCTCTCCTAGTGCACCCGTCCCCTGGGGGTTTTCATCACCTCTTCTGCCCTAACGACTCCCAGTTCTCCAGTCCCACCCCAACCTCACCCTTGGGCTCTTGACCAAAGCCAAACCCCTCACTAAGGCCACGTGAGTCCTGACCGTCCCCTCCCCCACTCACGGGCCTCACACACCTGGGACACGCTCACTGCTCCCTTCACCCGAATGCTCTGCCCCAGACCCTCACGCGGCTTCTCCCTGGCTCCATTCAGGGCTCAGCGCAAATGTCTCCTCCGCAGAGAGGCCTCCCTGACCCCTCCCCTACTCCCCTGTCACCCACAAATGGAGCACTTGTTCATTTACTTTACTTACTGTCTCTTGCACTAGACTGGGAGCCTCACGGAAACTGGGGTTGGGTCCTGTCCGTAGCAATATCCTGGGGCCTGATATGGTGCCTGAAACATAGTAGGTGCTTAATAAATAGCTGTCAAGCAAATGAATGAATGAACGACAGGAAATCCCGAGGCTCCTCCGCCTCTCCCTGCATGTCAACCAGACATCTGAGACGCAACACTTTCCAGCTGCACTCTGGACCTTCTCTGGCGGACGTGCCCCTCTCCAGTCTCCATCCCAGTGGCAGCCTCTGGCACCTGAGCTGGACGCTGAGGTCCCCATTTCTTTCCATCTGCTCATTTCTTTCTACCTCTGCTACCCCAGCCCTGGACCTGGCCACCAACACCTGTCAGGACAATTACACCAGTGCGGCCCCTTCTAGCCACACCACCTGCCCACACCTTTAACCCTCTCCCTGCCTGCACTGCGGCCACCGGCTGCAGCCCAGACTCAGCAGTGCAATAACGAGGGTCCTCTGTGAACAGCGCAGGAGGTTTCCCAGCCTCAGTGCCACTATGACAGTCGGTAGGCACCAAGCCTCCAGACCACCACACGAGCAGTTCCCCCCGTCTGCCCCCCACCTGCCTGGCTGTCCCAGCTTTGCATCGCCTTCTCAAAGACACGTCTCTGCCTTTGCAGGGATCTCCTCTGGGCAGGTGGCTATTCCAGCCCAGGCCACGCTGCCCTCAGCCTGCACCCTACAACCCAACCATTTATTGGGTGCTGATCACATGTCAGACCCTGTCCTGGGAGTCTGATGTGCATCACTTCATGGCCTCTGCATGGCAGCCCATTTGACAGGAATGACACAGAGGTCGAGTGACTTGTCCAAGGTCACAAGCAAGTAATGAGTGGAGTCAGGGAGTCAGGATTTGATCCCAGGTCCATCTGACTTTAAAACCAGGGACCTCGAACTCCTTGACAGCAGGGATCACGTCTGGCGTTTCCCCCTGTGTCATCTGAGCACAATGCATAGGGCTGGACTCAACAATAAATGCTCCAAGGGGAAGCATTTGGATAAGAGAGCAGAAATTACAAGGAGAAAGATTTTGGCACAATCTAAGAAAAATTCCAAAGGTGCAAAGAGCTGCCCAGGACACGGTGAACTTGAACACAAGCAGAGGCCAGAGAAGTGCTGGCAGAATGTGAGGAGGGGGCTCTGGCCTGGGAAGGGGTGGCCTGCAAGACCTCTGAGGTCTCTGACCTAGGGGTGAAGGCTGTGTTGGTGCAGGGGACTGTCCAGGGGCACGACCCCAAGCCACTCCCTGCCTATCACCCAGGCCCCAAGGCCCACCACGTGAAGTCAGGGCCAGTGTAAAGATGCTGCTCCCAGGAGCCTTTGCAATTCCTCCAAAAGGGCAGCCTTAAGCCGCCTCCCTTCCAGAGTGACCTGCAGTTTAACTGAGACTTCGAGATAACCCAAATGGGGCACCTTCCGGCACTGCCACGGGCTGTTGGAAAGCTGCAGTGGGTCCTGCCCACTTGCTCAGATGATCCTGGTTGCGCTGGGGACAGTGTTAACATCAATAGGCCTCTCTCTGCCAGGCCTGATGCTGAGAATCCCACTCCCCAGCAGGGTAGACTGGAGGGTGGGGGTGGCCACTGTGCCATTTGCAAGACAAAGAGACCAGCGTTCAGAGATGGCAGTGACTCATCCGCAGCCACCGGGCCGGAAGCAGAGCTGTTGCCTGCCTCCAGCCCCTTCCACTCAGCCAGGGCTTGTGGCTGCTGGGAACAGCGCTCAGAGTCTGACAGGGCACAAGAGGGAGGAGGTTCCGAAGCGCAGGGGCTGTGACTTCAATTGTCGGCAGGTGGACCGCGATGCGGGCCCTATGTGGTGGATGCGTTTGAAGTTTTAGGGACTTTAGAGGATGAATAGAGCTGCTCTGAACCTGGTCCCCGGGGCTGGCTTTATCATGAAGGACAGAGATTTTATAAATATCTCGGCCCTCACCATGGGTCACATGGCATGGAGAATTAGATAGGAGGCACATGGCATGGAGAATTAGATAGGAGGGTTTCCGAGGTGCTGGCAGCCCACGTGGGGATGCTGAATGGTTCTATCGCCCAAGGCTACTGGTCCCCAGGCCACTGAGACCAGGGCCAGGATGCGGGAGCAGGACTCTGAGACCCTCAGGGTACAATCCGAGTCAGGAACAACTGGCCTATGGGGGGGGGGTCCCTCAGCTGAGTTTCCACATTCAAAGGAGGGGGAAGGATGACCCCAACTATTCATGCCCCCAACTGCAACCACCTGGGTCAAGGCCAGAGCTCAGTCTGGGGCCAGGGTCAGGCTTCAGTCTGGGATCAAACTCGAGGCTCAGTCGGGGTCCTGGGTCAGGGCTCAGTGTTAATCCAGGACTCCCCAAGAGGGTACTTCACCTCTTATAACTAGTTGTACTTAGGGACAAGCCAGTTCTCCTCTTGCAAGAACACACCCAGGATCCAGGACTCTGTTCTCTCCTGCGGAAGGGAGCTGTGACCGTGAGAAGTTCAGTTAGACTAGAGGGGAGCGCAGTGGAGCTGTCCCCCACCCCAGGAATGCTATTCTGGGCCTGTGTAAGTCACAACGTGGGAGTTAAATATAGGGGGACACCACGCACGTGACAGGCAGTAGGTGGTTAATGACCCTGGAGGAGTCAAGTCAGAACCCAGAGCAGGAGCTCTGGTGGGGGGCGGGGGCGGGCAGGGGAGAACTGGCTGGGTCAGGGAGGCAGGAGGCTTGGGTTTGAGGCCTGCTAAATCTCTGCCTCTCTGTGTGAATTCAGGCTCATCCCCGCCTCCTCTGGGCCTCAGTTTTCCCATCATGGGAGCAGCTGAACTTGAATCTCTGCTTCCTGTATCGGTAACAGGCCATAGACGGACGCTCCTTCCCCAGGCAGGGCCTGGTACGGATCTCATGACCTCCATTATCATCTCCAGAGGTTGAAGTCTTGCTTGGCTTTCAAGGCCCAGGGCATACATAATCCCCATGAAGTTCCGCCAGCTGATCTTCACTGCCCCTCGCTCCAGTTCGCACACTTCTGAGCCGCCATTTCAGCCCGGAGCCCGCTCTGCATGCAGCGGAATAGGTGTGGTCCTGGCTGTCTCCCCCATCAGAGTAGGAGGCCAAGAGCTCAGGCTCTATCACCTACCCTCTGGGACCCAACAGTCATGGACTCTCTGAACCCTAGACCCTTTGGGGATGAGTTGTAGCAGCCCCCAACCCTTACTGTATTTACCGTATGAATGGCTCTGAGGACATGGTTATTCTGCACACACCTGAGCAAATAACTGCCTTGTTTTCCTTTCAAGGACATTGTGAATCATGCTATTTCTTGTGTTCCCTTTTTTCTTTGTCTACTAGGAAGCTCAGAGGCAAATTTATAGCCTACCTTTAGCAAAATATAACCTGGAATTATCTCATTTCTATCTTTATTTTGTATTCTCCCATCTCTTATTTATTTTTCATATGTATATAAGGGAATTTTTTTTAAAAAAACAGAGGAAGAAAAGGAATGAAAGGAAGAATCAGGAAACTTTCACAGTTTAGACTGATAGCCAAAAATGATAATTACCAGAGTTCGTACAGATTGTGCTCAGCCTGCGACAGGCCTTAGTTAAGCCCATGACTTGGCACTCATTATCTCCTGTAATCTCCCCACATCTATAGGGGACAGGTGGGCATTATGGTTACTGTTTTGTGGATGGGAAAGCAGGGGCAGAGAAAGTAACTTGTCCCAGGACACACTGGGAGAAAGAGGCAGAGCTGGAACTTGAACCATCTGACTCCAGAACCAGCCGTCCCAACCACTGTGCTTTCTTACTACCCAGACGCAGAACACTGGAACCTCCAGCTGTGTCTGCTGCTGTGAACCCAGGCCCAGTTTGAGGCCTGACTCAATAAATATTTGTTTTCAAACCTTCCAAAGAAACTTTCATTAAAAAAAAAAAAAAAACCCTTGGATAGAGGCCAAATATTAAAAATGGGTCAGCCCGGAGCTGCCATCAGCAACTCCACAGCCCCAGGGCCAGCCCAGGGCAACTCCACCGTCTGCACCAGGAGACTCATGTGAGAGTGCCCCCAGCGCTGCAAGTGACAGGGAAGGAAGAACAACCACGGTGCCTGTCAGTGGGAAACTGGGGACATCACACACTGGGGAGTAGTATGCAGCCATGAAAAAGAATGATGTCATCTCTATGTACTGGCCTGGGAAAAACAAGAAAAAAAAACCCTCCAAATCCCCAAAACTTCAAACCATAAAGATAAGTGAAAAAAGCAGACTGCAGATCTACTTATGATTCTATTTATGAGATATGATTCTATTTATGGGAAAAGCGCACAAAGTAAAATGAAGTGCATGCAATAGCAGGGAAGAAAAAGATCAGGGAAGGTCTGATGACCGCCACATTTCCATCTCTAGCCTGGACCCTCCCCACCCCCCTGAACTCCAGACTCCTGTACCCACTTTTCCACTCAACATCTCCACTTGGACGTCTAACAGACATCGCCAACTTGACTCGTCCAAACTTGAACTCCAGATCCCACAGACCTGCACTTCCTAGTCTCCCCATTAGGTCGCTGGTGGCGCCACCCTTGCAATTGATCGGACCAAAGCCTTGGATTCAGCCCTGACTTTTTTTTTTTTTGTCATCCCCACAACTAGCCCAGCTCAAATCCTGTCATCTTAGTTTCTCAGGCAGAGAATAGAATGGTGGTCTTTGTCCTGGCCAGGGCCCACCAGGGTGCTCCTTTCAGCTCTGGACAGTGCTCCTGATGGATGGGCATGGGACAGACCCCAGGAGAGTCATGAAGAAGCAACAACTGCAGGAAAAACATTAACGGCTATCACTTCCTGGGAACCCCCACCAGGCCCAGGACGTAGGCTCTGAATCATTTACATCTCTCATCAGCCCTCTGGGGTGGAGAGTCTACTATCCGCATTTAACAAATAAGGCACAGAGAGGTTAACTGCCTTTTCCAGAATCACACAGCTAAAAAGCAGGAGAGCAGGAATTCTAACCCAGTGTGTCTGACTCAAGCTCAACATGCCATGCTGCCTGCCACTTGAAGCCAGGTCCTTGACAAACATCAGAGGGGACTGGGGTTACTGAATTTGGGGGCCAGGAGAGAAGGAGGTGGAGGGGAAATGTCTACTCTCCAAGGTCAATGAAGGGTGGGCCAAGACTTGTGTTCTGTGGGCTCCAGGATGTGGGGAGGAAGTGGGTCACAGGGAGGCCAACTTCAGCTCAGTGTAAGACAGTACTTTCTAACAATCAGATCCCCCCCAGAGTGGGCTGCTTTGGTTGAAGGGAGTCCCATCTCCAGAGATGCCTGACTAAGTGTCATACTACTGATTCTGCTCCTGGCAGCGAAGCAGAGGGAAAAGAGAAGATTAAAAAAAAAAGAATCAAGAAGGTGGGGGTGGAGACTGAGGCAGGAGGATCACTTGAGACCAGGAGTTTGAGACCAGCCTGGGCAATATAGTGAGACCCCATCTCTGCAAAAATAAAAATTAAAAAATTAGCCAGCCATGGTGGTGTGCACCTGTAGTCCTAGCTATTCAGGAGGCTGAAGCGGGAGGATCACTTGAGCCCAGGAATTCAAGGCTACAGTGAGCTACATTGTACCACTGCACTCTAGCCTGGGCAACAGAATGAGACCCTTTCTCTAAAAAAAAAAGAAAAAAGGTGGAGGTTGGGTGAGGCTTGTCCTACTGGATATCAAACCACATCATACAGATATTCACAGTGGTTCTCAGCAGTGGGTTGGAAATGATCGGGGCATTTTTGGTTGTAACACTGACTTGGGGAGGGGGAGTCCTACTGGTATTAGATAAGGGTTGCACAAAAACCCACAATGAGCAGGACAGTCTTACCCAAGGAAGAGTTGTCCCGCCCCAAATGACAATACATTTTTGTTGCAAAAAAAATGAGATAGAGTAATTGATGTAGAATTAGAGTAGACAAAGAGATCAATGAGACAGAACAAAGTTTCCAGAAATAGCTCCATAAATACATGGGCACTTAAACATAAAACAGAGACCGTATTTCGAATCAGCAAGAAAAGGACAGAGTATTCAATGAATGATGCCTGGACAACAGGCTAGGCTCATAAAAATAAAATTAGATCCTACTTCTCACTACATTCAAAGATAAAAGACCTAAACTGGATTAAAGATCAAAATATGAAACATAAAGGGAAAATAAAACTAAAATAATTAGAAGGAAATATAGAATATCTTTACGACCTTGCATGGGGAAGGCCTTCTCAAACAAGTTGCAAAGAAGCGAAAGCAAATAAAGGGGAAAATAAATTTTACTCCACCCAAAATTTAAAGTTCTGAATGAAGAGGACAAAGTTAAGGGACATGCAACATCCTGGGAGAAAATATTTGCAACAAACGTAACAAAGATTAATATTCACACATATAAACCTCTTTTGCAAATTAATAAGAAAAAGATAAGTCACCCGTAAAAAACTGGGCAAAGTATACGAGCAGGCATTTTGCAGAAGAGAAAATTCAGATGACCACTAAACATATAATGAGATGCTCAGCTTCTCTAAGAGCCGGGTGATGCTAATGAAAACAGGATATTTTCTCCTAGCAGATTGGCAAAATTAAAGAGTGATAAATCAACTGAGGTGAGGTGCTGAGGAAATCAAAACTCGGATGCATCACTAACAGGAGTGCAAAGTGGCATAATTACCTCGGAGGGCAATTTGGCAGTGTTCATTAACACAGAAAATCCTGCTTCCTGAAAAACACGAACCCACATCCACAGGGACGTTCGTGGCGACCCTACTTACGGTACAGAAGCAACACAGGAAACATCCACCGGCAGGAAGACGGGTGAAACGTGGTGTAAACACACAATGGGATACTATTCAGCAGAAGAAATGAATGAACTGCAGCTACACTTGTACTTGGATAAATCTCAAAAACACATCAGTGAAAAAAGCAACGTGCAAAGATAACTAATTGATCATGGTATAATCTATGTCAGAAAACCGTTCAAACACTGCCCCTGAGTTTGGGTTTGTGAGAGTTCCCTCTACACAGAGCGCCTTCCTTCCGTCCCTCCTTCCTTCCTCTGTCAGTCCCTCCCTCCCTGCCTCTCTACCCTCCTTCCTTCACCGAACACGCTTGCTCTGTGCTGATGGACGCTGGACAAGAAGTCAAGGCCCCAAGTTCGATCCTTGCCACTCCCCTAGGACTCCAGCCCCAGAATGACCCCTGACCCTCGCCCCACGTGAAGCCCTCACCTCAGACCATGTGTCTCGTCCTGTCTCTGGCTCCGTGTCCTGCTGGCTGCACGGGCTGTCGAGAGGTTCACGAGAGAGTGTGGACGAGGCGGGCTTTGTCTCCCAAGTGATACCAGCTTCAGCTGAGGAGGCTGCCTGGCGGCGCTGGGCCCCCCGCCTTCCTCTCCCGCCTGTTCTCCCTGTCGTTCCTGCCATCTTTCTCTCTCTTCCTTCTTCACTCTGCTCTAGTGCCAGGCTTTGGAGCCAGCGTAGGGAGTTGGGGGAGGGTGCGGCCAAGACTCTGGGCCCAGGAGCTAAGGAGGCCTCCGGGGCCAGGGTGGGGAGGCAGATTAGGCCATACATGGTCAGAAGAGCAGGTGGCCACTTCCTCCCAAAAGCCAAAGAGCCGCCAAGGGCAGCAGCCACAATCACGGCCAGGGCCTCAGATGGCCACAACAGGGCCCTGGAGAGAGGGTGGCTGAGGACAGTCTAATTAGGCATGACAGCAGCCCCGTGAGGCATATTAAGCTTGGAGCCATTAGGGTGGCCGGTGGAGAAACAGCCAGAGCTGGCCCAGCCACTGACCCCCACAGGGACACTTGGCTCTGGGGCTCAAGTCTGCCTGCCTGAAGGAATGTCTGTCAGCTGGGGCTGCCAGGTGCTGCCCCAGCCATGCCCACTAGTCCCACTGTGAAGTGGCACTGGTGGCTCAGGGCAGCATTTCTAGGCCCTTTTCTGCTTCTGATACTTGCTGTGCCACCTTGGTGGGAGAGGGCTTTTCTCCCTCCTCCAGGTCTTATTTCTACCAGCAAGGACTAACTGGGGCCTTTTCCCACCCACTCTCTCTTCTCATCCTTAAAACCTTAAAACCACCCCACAGGGCAGTGATTATAGTGCTCTTCTGTTCTGCTAGAGGTGGGGAAACAGAGGCCCAGAGAGGGCAGGTGACTTGTCTGAGGCCACACAGCTCACAGATGGAAGATCCAGGACTTGAATCTCAGGTCTCCTGGACATCTAGTCTCTGTTTGTGCCACAACACCAATTTCTCATCTCCCTGGAGCCTAGGCCAGTGGTGAGGGGAGGGTGGTGGTGCCACAGTCCTGGAAGAGGAAAGACACCAGAGGAAGCCAAATCCAGCCTGAGTCCTGCTGCTGACTCGGTATGTTCCCAGCAGGTCACACGCCTTGTCTGGGCTGGACACAATGACACCCAGGATTCTTTCTGGTCTTGATGTTCAAGTCTGTGGTTTCCAGTTCTCAAGGCCTTTCTTAACCCCACCACTTTCTAGCTAAGTAAACCTTGCGTTTACGTCTGTTAAATGGAACCAATCACTCTTCACCAGTGTGGCTGTGGGGGTAGGGTGACCAGGTTTGTCAAGTGCCCAGCATGGGGCCTGGTACAGAATACATGCTCAGTAAATGGACATTCCTTTCTTTTTTTTTTTTTTTTTTTTTTTTTTTTTTGAGACAGAGTCTTGCTCTGTTGCCCAGGCTAGAGTGCCATGGCATCAGCCTAGCTCACAGCAACCTCAGACTCCTGGGCTCAAGCAATCCTTCTGCCTCAGCCTCCCAAGTAGCTGGGACTACAGGCATGTGCCACCATGCCTGGCTAATTTTTATATATATACATTTTTAGTTGTCCAGATCATTTTTGTCTATTTTTTAGTAGAGACGGGGTCTCATTCTTGCTCCGGCTGGTCTCGAACTCCTGACCTTGAGCGATCCACCCACCTTGGCCTCCCAGAGTGCTAGGATTACAGGCGTGAGCCACCGCGCCCAGCACAAGCCTTACACCCCGCCCCTTCAGGTCTGGCTCAAATCCCAGATCCTCCAGGAAATCCCATGAGATTGCAAGAGTATCTGTGTTTAACAACCCACCCATGCTTTCCTCGGTGTGTAAGACAAACACTGCTCCAGCCGCACATCAGTTCACAAAGCCCCACGCCATCCATTAGCTCGTGAAACGCTACAAACAACCTGCCCATTATGATTGAGGAAACTGAGGCTAGACACAGAGTCCTCAGAACGCTTAACTTCTTTAAGCTTCAGCAGCTTACCTCTGAAATGGAGATACATATCGGTACCTCCCCTGTAGGTTGATGTTTAGAAATAAATGGCATAGGACCTCAAAAGTTCTTAAAAGGGTAGTCGGTAGATGACAACAGGGGCACCAATCCTACCTCGGATATTGCTCAGATTTGCTGAATGCCACGGCCAAAGCTTCTGACCTCTCAGCTGGGTCCCCAGAAAACCAGTCCGGGAAATGGTTGATTAAAGCTCTCTGAAGGCAGAACCATGGACAGCGCCCCAGGTGGCGGGGCCAGGCCAAACCGCCTCTCTCTTCAGCACCACGGAGAACGCCCCTGCCATCAGCACCAAGGACAGGGCAAACAAGCGCAGCAGCGCGTCACAAAGCAGCCCAGCGCCAAGGTCACGGTGTCGAAATTCCCTTCCCCCATGCTGAGGTGGCACTGCAAGCTTTTTTCCAGCTGGCTACCTACCCCACAATTACTAAAGCCCCGAAGGGCTACTTCCAATTCTATTTCTATTTGCACGTCTTTTATGCCAGAGGCCTGCTTTCCTGTGCGTTTCTCACCCAGCGCAGTCCCTCGGAAGCTTTCTGGGGGTGCTTGGCTGAGAAAACCCACCGCCCTAGGCCAAGAGGTCCTCCCAGGTCTTCTCCTTTCTACCTCCTGGCCTCATGCCAGACACAAGGAGTGGCGGCCACTGGATACAGCGTCACAGCCAAATGCAGCAGTGAGGACAGGCCCGTCCCCGCCTCATCTCAAGGGCTGGGCTTGCTGCCCTGTTCTCAAGACGCTGAATAAAGAGGAAAAGCATTCCTGATCCTTCAGCCTGTCCCACCCATCACTCATCCCTGAGGCCATCTTTTACTGGCTCCTTGCCCACTGGATGGGGGCTACACTGATTCCTGCCCTGACCCCCTCTCTGCCGTCACAGGCTGCCTGTGTGGTCTCAGAGCAAACATCTTGAGCTGCCTGGAGTCCTTTGTCGAGGATCCCCAGGGCTTCAGTTCAGCAGAGACTCCAGCAAAGCCGCCACCTCAGTCCTTCTGAGGCAGCAGAAGGGGGAGATGGAGCCCAGCAGAACAGCAGTGTCGTCCTCTGACGAACGGGAAGAAGGCACCTCCTCGGAGTTGTGATAAAATGAGACGGTGTGGCCAGCACTGACCTGGCACATAACAGGGCTCAGTGCACGTGTGCTTCCCACTCCCAGCAAGGAAAATGTAACGATGGCAGTGACAGGCACTACCCATGCTGAGTGCCTACGATGTGCTAGGTCAGGGGGTAGGCAAGACGAGGATAATTATACCCATTTTGCTGATACGGAAGCCAAGGTTCAGACGGGCCAAGAAATCTGCCAAAGGTCACACAGCCAAAAAACTGACAAAACCAGATCTCACCCTCAAATTCCAGGCTGTTTCCCCACCTCCGGGAGATCTCTGATAACTACAATCATCCTCACCTCTCACCTCGGGGTACCCAGCGCAGCCCATTCGCTGCCCACGTCCGGTGCTGGCCAGCTGTCAGCACGCTGCAGGCTCAGACACTGGGGTGGGCAAGGATGGAAGCAGAGCCCAGACCCTTTGCCCTCCTGAGCCCCATGAGACTCCAGAGGGGCTGAGCGGCAAGCCTGTTCCCATCCCCACAATGGCTGCCTCCTCTCTTAATGTGGGAAGTGGCTTGTGGTCCCCCGAGTGCTGTGGCAGCCTCCTACACACACAAGGAGCAGGGCTCACGAGGTACCAACCACATCACCAGCATCAGTGATATCCCCACCAGGGCCCGTCATTCCTGTCATACAGGTGGGGAAACTGAGGCCCAGGGAGGGGAAGGGAGGTACCTCAGGACACCTGAACAGAGTGACCTCAGACTCCACACTCCTTCGCAGTGCCTCTCCCCTTAGACTTCGGGCTCAGTGAGGACAGGAATCACAGCCCTCTTGTCCCCTCTAGGTCCGCAGCACCCACCTCAGGGCCTACCCTGGAGCAATTTTCTTTCCCTGATTCTCCTGAAGGCAGGGAGGGTGCATCACCCATTTTCTCTATCTAATTCAGAGAGCCTTGTACATAGTAGGCCCCCACTGGGTATTTCTTTAATTATTTCATTCATTCAGGCACTATTTATTGCGTGCCTAGTGTGTGCCAGCCACTGTTTTAGGCGGAGGAACCAGAGAGGTAAGAAAACACGGACATGAATGAATGACATTCTGAAGTGGAGTGAATCTGTCTGTTTCCTTTCCTGCCTTCCCTACTCACTGTGAGTGCCAAAAGGGCAGGGATTGTCACTGTCATGCCCGGTACAGTGTACAATGCCCAAAACACAATGCGTGCTTGCTGAATGAATGAATGCATGAACAAATGCAAGCACAGCAGTAGAATAAAGGCAGTCACCACTTATTGAGAAGTTGCTCTATTTCCAGGTGCTAAATGTTTTATGTACATTAGTTATCTCCTGGCATCTTTCCCTGTGAGGTGGGTACTTTGAAGTGGATCTTGCTAGCTATACTGCTTGCTATTCTTCTCTTTTGCCTAACACATGTGCCCAGTTAGAAATATTCACTTTGTCAGCTTCCCTTGCAGCTAGGGTGGCCATGTGACCCCCTCTGGCAGAAGTGATGTAGGCAAAAACTCCAGTGGGTGGAGCTTCCGGGAAATCTATTGTTCTCCTGAAAAGAAAGGTAGACTCAGAAAGCATGCAGGCTTTTCTCTTTTTCCTGCCTGGAATTCAGACACAGCATATGGAGGTGGAACAGCCATTTCGTAGCTATGAGAATGAAAGATACATGCTAAGTTATGACTTGAGGCCTGGGCCCTTGATCACTTGCTTGAATCACCACACTGGTCCTGGCCTGCATGCCTCTGAGATTCTTGTTACATGAGAAGAATAACCTCCTGGGAGTTTATACAAACGCTGTTTGTTTGCTTCTGTTACATGTAGCCAAATGCAAGTCCAACTGATTCAGTATTGTAACAGTTGAGATCCAGAGAAGTCAAGTGAGTTTCCCAAAGTCACACAGCAAGGAAACAGATCTGGAATTGGCCACTGGGTCTAACGCCGAAGGCTGTCTCACTGTGCTCCCTGTGTGCGGTCCTGTCCCTCCTGCAGTCCCAGCTGCCAGGAAGCCCCTCCCCACACCTAGCACTTGGCTGTCCTCTGTGACTCTTCCTGACCACTCTGGGGCCTGGCTCTAAGTCCCCCTGATGTCCCCTCTCTTACCTGACCCCACCCCCAGCTACACGCAGGTCCAGATCCTGCCTTCCAACCTGACCTGTCTGAAGTCCCAGGACTCTGCCCAGATCCGGGCCCTAGTGGGCACCCTCTGATTGCTCCCTGCTCGCCCATGTCTGCCTGGTTCGGAACCCCCCTCTGCCTGCCTCCAACGGCGCACAGCAGAGTCTCAACCGGTCCTTGCAGACAGGCCTCCTGGTTCCCTTCTCTCCCTCCAACAGGTCCTGCAGCCACCACCTCTTCCTCGAGAGCGGTTCTGACGGGCCTGGTACTCAGGGCCTCCAGGGCCTGGCCCCCGCCATCTTCTCTACGTTTGCTCTTGCTGCTCCCTCTGCCCCCCGCCAGCATGCGCAGGGCCAGCCCCGGCTGTCCCTCCAGGCCACAGAGAGGCCCTCTCCGACCACCCTGCCTCCAGCAGGTGCCCCGGCCACCGCCCCGCGTCACGCCCTCTCGGCTCCTGGGCCTGTGTGAGCATAACCCAGATCCTGCTAGTTTGCTGCCGGCACGTTTGTCACTTGCCTCCCTCACCCAGAGCCAGAGCTTCCTGCGGGCAGGAAGCGTGCCCGTCCTTCTCCCGGTTTCCCGTTTCCTGGCGGGAGGCCCGGTATTCGGGCTCCATCGGGAGGTGCTGAATGAAGCTCAAACTTGCTTCCCACGCCTTCCCGCCTCCCACTTTCCACTCCAGCCAAACAGAACTACTCGAGCTTCCCTGAACCCTCCCACTGCGGCTGACACCCCGACTCTGCCCCCAGCCAGGCCTCGCCTGGGCTCCCCTTTCATCCACCAACGCCAAGCAGGCGGGGTTCCCGACTCCAACGGGGCGATGAGACCTTGGGACGGAGAGAGCTCTGCGTGTGTGTGTTGCGGGGATCGGTCATCTACAGCGCGCCCTGGATGTGGCAACCTCTGCCCGTCCTTATCTTGTACTTCCGCCACTGCTTGCCCCTCTCTGAGCTATGTGCCCCAGTGTCCCTGAGTAGCCACAGCTGTGCAAAAGAAGAGAAAAACATTGATATTTACTGAGCTCTTATCATGTGCCAGGCATTGTTCTAGCCCAAATAATAAGGATGACAGTGATGATGGTAATAATAATAGCAGCTGGTATTCAGTGACCACTCAGCATGTGCCAGGCACCATTCATCCTAAGGCTTTAATCAGACAGATCTTACTATTACCCGTATTTCACAGACGAAGAAAGAGGCTCAGCGGGGTGGAGCCACTTATCTGAGGTCACAGAGACAGTAAGAGGTCTGGAGCTGGGGTCTTTCTCATCCCCAAACTGCTCCTCTGCCACGCTGAGCCGGGAGACACACAGGTGTCTTGGTGTGGGGGGAGGAGCCTCTCCCTGCAACTCCCGCTCCTCTGAGCGAAAGGCTGGAAGCCACGACTTCCCAGCCAGGCCTGCCCTGGGGCGAGGCTGGGCTGGTGAGACTTACCCTAATCTGCGGGGCTGTGGGACAGTGCTCCAGCCCCCGGGAGGACCAGGCCTAAGGAGTCGCGGGGTGGACGGAAGTCAGTGAGCCTGGGCTCCGCTTCCCCAGTAAGGCTGAAGATTTTCCCAACAGCTTGGGCCAAATTTATCTGCCAATCCCCCGAAGAGCTGATTCCAGCGTCTGTCTGGAAATGTCAGCCCGTGTGGTTGGAGGAACGCGGGGAGAGTTTTCCTCTAAATAGCAGGAAGCATATGGGAGGCGGATGGCGCCCGCCGCCCCAACCTGCCAACTCTCGCTCAAGTGGGAGCTAAAAGGGGCCCAGAAGGGTCTGGAAATCCTACCACCTCCTGGAGAAGGGGAGCTGGAGACAGAGACGGTGGCAGTGAGAAGGGCGGGATGTGGGTCCCGAAGGGCAGGCAAGCAGGAGCACCAAGGGCAGAGGCAGCCTGGGGCTCGCTCTCAGATGGAAGTGACGCGCCCAGGAATCCAGCGCAACATCCACGGTGGTAACAGCCACCATCCACCGAGCACCTGCTGCATGTCACATCTGGGTTAAGCACTTCATTTGGATAATTTCACTTAAACATTGCAACCAACTCTAAGATAGGGGCTGCTATTATCCTATTATAGGTGAGGAAACTGAGGTTCAGAGAAGGAAGAACATGAAATCAGAGACTCTGGGCTAGAAAGGCCCTTCCAGCTCCTCAGCTAAAGCACAAATACTCTACAGACTCTCTGCCAAGTTGTGGTGCAGCTGCTGCTTGAACACTCCCAGTGATGGGGAGCTCACTACCACCCAAGTTAGCCCATCTGCAGAGTTTTTTGTATCCAAAAGCTTTTCCTAGCTTAAGCTGGAATCTCCTTCCCTGCAGCCAGACCCAGACCCTGCCTCCCCCAGCAGAGACCAAAAGGCAGGGAGCAAGGTCCCGTGAGGTCTCTGTTTCCTTCTCTAGGCGACACACTCCAGTTCCCTCTGCTGTCCTCACGCAGATGTCCAGACTAGGAGCTGGGGCTCCAAAACCAGTCAGGTCCCTTGCCCACCTCTGCCCCCCGACCATGGTAACCAGAGCAGCCCCCAGTCACCGAGCACTTACCGTGTGCCAGGCACCATGCAGAGCCTGCCCCACGCCCTCCCGGGCGACCCTCCCCACAGCCCCTGAGGAGGTGCTATTATTGCTCCACTTCAGAGAGGAGCAACGGAGACTTGGCCCAGTCCTTCATCAAGGATGTGGGGACCCCGGAGGCCTCGCCAGGCTGCTGCTCTAAGTCTCATGAAGCTGAAGAGGTCCCTGCTGGCCTCACCTGGGGACACCGGCCCCGCCTTGCCAGGACCCATCTCCACAGGGCCCTGAAGCCCACACTGCCCTCCTCCCAGGGTAAAACTTAACCGTCTCTCTCCCCTTCGGTAACACCCAGTCCTCAAGTATTGAATTTCCCTGCTAAATGCCCCTCTGTGTCATCCCCATGGTCCTATCCTGCCCGCTGTCACTCCCAACACCAGCCCAAAGCCAGGATCTCCTTAACACCTCACCTGGCCTGCCTCTGGCTCTCTCTTACCCTAAGGATCAAATTCCAACTCCCCAGTCCAATAGTTGAGACCTTCCAAGCTCCAGCCTGGGCCAACCTCTCCAGCCCTGTGTCTCCCCCTGTCCCTCAGGCTCTCTTGCCTAAAAGGCTCAGCAGGAGGCAGGTGAGAGCTCTGCAGAGCCCCTCCCTTCTTCCCTGGAGCATGCCCACTGATCCTTCAAGACTGCTCAGAGGGGCGGAATCAATTGCTTTGGCCCTGGAGACCCCCGAGCAACCAGCACCTACCTCTGATCTCTCCTGCCTCACCCGTGGTCGCTGGCACAGACGCCTCTCTCCTTGGTTGAACCGGGAATTCCCTCAGGCAGGGGCTGTTCTAATGCATCTTTGTAGCCTGGTGTCTGGTGCGGCGCCTGGCACACGGTGGGCACGGATAAATGTTCATGGAGTGTGAGAATGGATGACTAAATGGGGACCGTGGGGCACGATGAAGTGTTGGAGATGACCCATAAAACACAGCTCGGACAAGTCATAGCTTTCATCTATCAGAAACGAAAAATGCCGCTGTCAAAATAAACAGTCACAAAACGTTTGATGAATGAGGATTAAGAAGAGTATCGGGGATGATCTGGGACGGCTGGAATTTTTGGGAAAACTGTCCAAGCCCAAGTAGATGAACTGACCAGGACAGGAGGAGGAGGGGAAGAGGGCCACGGAGGGGCAGGGGTGGGAGAGATGGGGTCCACGTCCCAGTCCTGCCTCCAGCTTGCTCTGTGTTGTCGTATAGGAGGGTTAGCTTCTCTGGGCCTCAGTTTCCTTGTTTTTAAAATGCAAAGGGCATGTGGAGAATTGGCTGAGGCATCAGATGTGTGTCCAAAGGACTAAATGCTTCCTCTACAGTCAAGTTAATGTGATTTTCTCTGCCCTCCCCCATTCGAACTCCCAGCAGGGTTTGCAGGCACCCAGGGCTCCCTAAGTCTTGGGCACCTACTGACCTGAAAATGAAGGCCTCTGCCTGCCCTCCTGGCAGGTCATTTGGGAGACGGCCCTCAGCGTTTCAGGCAGTGCCAGGATTATAGACTTGGTCCCTTGAAGAAGCTTCCTAACCAGCAGTGGCGAGAACAGACAGTGAGCTCCCCATCTCTGGGGGCATGCAAGCAGTGGCTGGGCACCTCAGGACAGGAATTCTGACCTGGGGTGGGAAGGAATTTAGCCTAGGAGATATCTAAGACCCCCGACCCCCTTGAGGGGTACCACTGGGTCTCTTCTCTCCTTCCCCATGTGGGGCTTTGACCTGACCCCTCTAGCACCAGGCAGAGTGAGTTCACTGACACTCCCATCATTCCACAACGTCCCTCAAAGGCTCCCCACTGCCATCAGGATGAAGTCCAAGTTCTTACCCTGGCATTCAAGGCTCCCGTGGCCTGGGCCTGCCCCTTCTCAACCGATGGTTGCATCCCCACCACATGCCTCTGGGCCTTTGACACATTGTTTCTCCTGCTTACGATGTTCTTCCAGAACTCTGCTTGGCTACTCAATGTAGGAATCACCTCCTCCAGGAGGCCTTCCTGGGTCTCAGGCCTTGGGGTTCCCTCAGCTGCTATATGTACACCCACCTTAGCACCTGCCCACATCCCATCATGTGTGTTCTCCCCTCTCCTGAAAGACTGCAGACCCTCAAGGGCCAGGACAGCTCTCTCCCGGGACACAGAGAGGGCCTATGTCTCCTGAGCTACATTGGTACTTCAGAGACTCTGATGTTCTGACTCCAGGAGAGTCCACGGCTGCTTCAGTGAGCTCCTGACTGCAAGATCTGGGCTCAGCACTCTTTTCTATAGTTGCATTGTTTTTTCAATTATGAAAGTCATGCACCTTGGGAAATTCGGATAATTATAGGAGAGGGGATTTGATGGGTTTGTACACAGTTTGGCCTACTTTAGGCCACAGCCTACATTCACTTTCGGGAGGCCAACCTCCCCACTCTCCACACCTGAGGTCCTGGTGGTGCTGACTCCACCCCCGGCCGGTGGTGCACGGGCCCAGGCTGCCAATCAGAGCGCTGACTTTCCCCAGCAACAGCAATTGCTTGAGGGGTGGGCACATCCCACAAATTTGACCAATCAATGCCAAGACTCAGTTCTGGGACCTGTGTTTGAGCTGTCTGGGAAGAATTCTTGCTTATGCCTTTGGACAGGCAGCTCATCACCTGTACAGGGGAGCTGAAGGAGAACACAGGAACAACCCAGAGAAAACGGAGTTAAGAAATGGGGAGAGAAATCAGGTCATGGTGACACCGTCTGAGCCCCTGGGTCCAGTGGGCCTAAAGCCAGCATATCTCTCGACCTCACAGTTACAGCCAATAAATTCCATTTTGTTTCAACCAGTTTGGGATAGGTTTTCTATCACATGCACTTGAAAAGACTCCAAAATAAAATCGAGCTCACCCATACCTCACTGTCCAGAGGAAACCACTATGAACAGTTCAATGACTACCCTTCTGGGCATTTCTCTGGCAACAGCTTGCATATATATATATATATTTTTCATAACGAAAATGAAAAAATCCGCAGATATCTAAGTGGATACCCCATTCCTTCCCCCAAGTTCTAACTCTCAGGAAAAACTCCAGATCCAGATATCATACAATATACACCATTTTTTAACCTCCTGTTTTTCCCTCAACAATGCATCATGGACAAGTTTCCATGTCAACAAGTATAGCTCTCCAGCCTTACCTCTACAGCTGCCGAGAATGCCATTGTCCAGCTGGACGTAAGTTATTTAACCATCTCTCACAGGTAGAGAATTGGGTGGTTTCTAATTTATCACTGTAATCAAGAAAGGTACCATGCACTCACTTATAAAATGCATATGTTTGCATTTGCTGGGTTATTTATGATTAAATTCTATGATTCCAAGGGTTTGATTTCACAAGTGTGAGTTGCTCTGCCTGAGACTGAAGATTCTCTGAGTGGCTGTAAGGTAGTATCTGTCTTCGCAGGCAGGCGTACTGCTTGTCAAAAAACAAAAAAACAAAACAAAAAAACAAATCCAAGGCCAGGGCAGGACCCTTAACGGCGTCTCTGGCAAGAGCGCTCATGGGCAGACGCCAGTGAGTTGGTGGGGAGGAGGCTGGGGCCGGGGTGGGGGGTGCTGGCCTGGGGCCCAGCTGGCCGTGTGCCCAGCCAAGCCATCCGCCCCCCTGGGCCCTGTCTCACAACCGGGTCTGACTCCCAGTGACCGAGGGAGAGGCAAGCCCAGCGAGCCCTGGCAGGCCGTGACGAGCACACAGGAGCTGCCACCTCTGGCCGTCACGGTAGTGACAGCAGCAGCACCATCAGTGACGCCGCACTGGTGTCGTCCTAGCCCTCCACATGTTGTAACTCCCTTAAGCCCACAACCACCCTCTGATGCTATTTTGTCTCTGTTTTGTGGAAGAGAAAACTCAGCCTCGGAGAGGGCGAGTGACTTGTCCAAGGTCACACAGTCAAGAAGTGGTGGAAGTGAGGCACAGCCCAGATCTCCAGCCCACACGGCACCCCATTTTATTGGGGTAGGTAGCAGGAGAGGGGACGTGCCCCGGGCAGGACCATGGGAGCCCTAGAATTCTCTGTTCCTCCCGCTAAGGCCTAACTCTCCGGAAAGCCTCCACATGCAGAAGAGTATAAAGAAGACAGCAAAGACCCACCGTGCCCCCACTCCCCGGGGGGAACGCTGTGAACAGCTTCAGACACGCACGTCGTTCTTCCAAAAATGATATCATGCTACCCATGCTGTTTTATAACCTCTTTTTTTTTTTAAACTCTACAACACATTATGAAGTTCTCTTTGCAACAGTAAATTTAGATCCACGGCCCCATTTCTAACAGCTGCTGCAGGTGTCCCTGTGTGGCTACAGTAAAATGGCTTTAACTAGTCCCCTGGCGACGGACAAATGGGTTGTTCCCGATTGTCTTGCTACTACCGGCGACGTTACAGTGAACACCGGCCAGCATGGCGACATCTGGGTCGTCCTTCAGGTCTTGGCTCAAATGCTACCTCCCTAGAGGGGCTGTTTTGGACAGCGCCACGTCACGCAGGCCCCCTGCTCTGTTTATCTTCATAACGTCACCACGCTAATTTCCCTTATTGCACCAATGGAGTCTCTTCTCATTCTGTTTATTTATTTGGGTGACCGTATAATATCCGTCCCTCCCCAAGCCTGTGTGCTCTGGGAGGGGCATTAACTAGCACAGACTAGTCTCAAGAAATGTCCTTGGAATGCGTGAATGCCTCGGAGCTGCTGCCCTGTCAGCACAGCAGGCTGCCCCACTCCATGACATGTCCCCAGCACCAGTTCTGGGCCCTAAAGATCTGCCTTAGAACTTGAATCTTGCCATGTGCTGCTTGGAGCTTCTATGCCCAGGTACCTGCCCTGCCAGGGACCCAGCACGGAGCAATGCTCGTCGCACACAAGGATACAAGGCGCCGGAGTCTGGCAGAGTGGCTCCACTACTCACTGGCTGTGTGGCCTTGGGTCAGTCATTTCCCCTCTCGAGGCCTCAGATTCCTCATCTGTAAAATGGGGCCAATACTGTTAATCTCACAGGGTTGTTCTCAGAATTAAAGAAGATAACAAATGTGCCCGGCACATAGTAGATCCTCAGGAAACAGCAGCTTGGCCCCATACCCAATGAGTTCAGAGGTTGGGTCTGACCCTGTCTCACCTGGAAGGCCTCTTGTTTTCTTTTAACCTCAAATGAGACCTGAGTATGTCCTGGCCTTCTCTCCAGGGCTGTCCCTGGGAATGTCCAGTTCCCATCCTTTCCGCACTTGCTAGATGGCTATATGCTCTGCTCTGGCCCCTTGTCGGACTCCCAGACCCCTCATCTGCCGCCTGTGAGCACAGACACCTGCCTGGCCACCCAAGCCTTAAAAATGCAAGAAGCACAGACGAGTGTGAGGAACAAAGGGCGGGGCCCCCTGCTCTTTTAGAGCAACTTGCTGGCCCCTGACTCTTGCACACCCGCCTCGAGTCAGCCTGTCTGCTTTCCCATCCCACCTCCCTCACTCTCTGACCACGTGACAAGTAACTTTACTTCTCTAAGTCTCACTTTCCTCCTCTATAAAATGAGTAGAGTAAGAGAATCCATGAGGATTTACTGAGATAAAAAGTAAAATGCTTAGCAAAGAGCCTGGTGTTTAGTAAGTGCTCAATAAGTATTAGCCGCTGTTGTTATAATTGTTTCTTAGCCTTTTCACTGTGACATATAATACAGAGAGAAAGGGTACAAAACAAAAATGTTCAGTGCAACACATTTCCACAAAGCAAAGAGTTGCGTGACCACCACCCACTTCACTGCCAGCCCCTCTGAGACACCCTCAGGTCTCCCTCCCAAATCCTACATCCTCTCTTCTCCACAAAGGTAATCCTTTCCCAGACCTTTATGGTGCTGTCGCTACTGTTAATAAGAGGATGAGAAAATAAGTGAGCGTGTGGCTACTCTGCTCTGACGCAGCCCGGCTCCCGGGTCTCACTGGCCTCAGGTCCCCACGTTCCTGGCTGCCTCTGCCCTGGGCATGGAGATGCCCCACCCCATCTCCCGGCTCCGGCTCCCGCTGTTCTTTAAATAACCAGCTTGTTAGCAAAATAGCAGCAGTAACACCTCCCTCGCTGCCGTCCGGGCCTCCATCTTTCCACGCGATGCTGACGGCTGCTCACCCAGCTCGTGCCAAGGAATCCCGCTCTCCGTCACTGGGCCACACACGCCAGGGGCTGCCAGCTCAGTCGCGTTCTCAGTGCCTGGCCCGGGGCATGGAGGTGGGCACTGAATGGCAATAATTTTCAGGAAACACCGGGCAGTTGACAGATAAGCCCTCACCCCAGGTCTATGCCTCAGTCTCCCAATCAGCCTCCCACAGGGTCACCGGGAGTTTAACTGAGAGGACGAAGAGTGAAAAGCATTCAGTGCAATGCCAAGCACATAGCAATTGCTCAAGAAATGCTCGCTGTTATCCAGGTTGCCCTGATTACGCATTTAGTCCCAGGGCAGGCCCATGCATTCCTTGGGCACAACCAATCATTTGCAAATGATTAAATCCCACAGACACTCAACAGCTCTTGGACCAAGATGTCCTCATCACCTCTCCTGCGACAGCTTCTCAGCCAAATGCAACAGCTGTCTGCAGCCGCTGTAACAGACGGGGGGCCTGGTCGGGGGAGCCAGGTTGGGGGCAGCTAATTAATGGGCCCCCTTTTATGGTTATTAATAACAAGGCTGGCACCGCACGCGTGTGCAGCTCCTTGCCGGCAAAGAAGCACTTCTCCGTATATTATCTATGGCAAACTTCACAGGTTTTAAAAAAATTATCCAGTGACATTTGCATACTATACATATTTACGAGTCTTTTCCCTTCTCATAAGCATCCCATCAGGGAGGCTGGGCGGCTGTTGGCAGATGAGAGAAACGAGAGCAGAGGGGCCGGCCGCCTGCTGAAGCCCTCTGGGACCAGCAAGGGCAGCAGGTGGCCAAAAGGCCAGCGGGCTCTTGGGTCCTGTTGGTGTCTCGGTGGAGGACAGGGAGAGAGGCTTCCCTCTTCTCCCTCTCTTTCCTTCCTCCCACAGCTCTTTGCTGGGTACCACTGTATGCCAGGCACCGTGCCAGCTGCTGGCCAGCCACTGGGGAAGGTCCTTGGGGAGCTGAGGTCAGACAAAGAGGCCAATCTGAAACCAACGGCCTCATGTAGCACTGAGTGGTGGCCAGGTGACCCTGTGTAAGCCCCTTGACCTTGTTGAGCCTCAGTTTCCTCATCTGTGACCTGGGTGTGAGGATGAGATGCAAGAATCTGGGGCCACGGCAGGCGCTGTGGTCAGCACCAAGTGGGGGCCCGAGGTGGTGGCTTCTGCTGCCCATTTGGTTTTTGTGGGAAGGATGGAGGGACAAGGCTCCAGCCTTGAGTTAGGGTGGGACGGGCTTCAGGGTTGTCAGGCAGGAGATGGTGCCAGGCCCAGCACCTCATCCTGAGTGGGGGTTAAGCGAGGAGGGAGCAGGAGGAAGAGAGAACTGGAACGGGGGTCCCCAAGATCCAGGAACTCTGCTGGCCTCACCTCAGGCCCTCTGGGGACCCCAGAGCTTTCCCGGCCTCCAGCCCGGCTCACTGCCCCTCCTTTCCTGAGCTATGCTCACACCTGCCAGCCCCCTTGCACGAGGCAAGAGCTGGCCTTACTGTGCAGGTGGCTTCCCCTCTCTGACGCTGTCTCCTCCATAAAACGGGCGTGATCACCACGCCCACCTCCTGGTTGTTGGGAGGACTGGGTAAGACGGGCCAGTCAAACTATAAATGGTGCCCAGACGTATAAAAACTCTCACTGAGGCCCCTGTGCCAGCATGTGGGCACTGGTGGGTGGGAAGGCTGGGCACTTCCCAACTGTGCCAAGCACGGTGGCCTGGTGAGGCCCAGGCCTGCGGATGCAGTTACTTACCAACCAGGGAGCTACGTGCGCAGGAAAAATGGGAACCAGTTGGGACCCAGCAGGCGTCACCTCGGGAGCGGGCGCTGGACCGAGGGCTGGCACACACATCCCTCCGGGCACTCGATCAGAGGTGCTGGCAGGAAGCAGCCTGGGACAGGGGCCCTGCCAGCACCCAGGGGGGACCAGGTCCTGGTCACACCGGCGGAGGGGAGGCACCCGTGCCTGCAGGAACAGGGGAGGAATGGTAATTAGGAGGTGCCCGAGAGAAGCCCTCCACCCGAGACCCTTGGACTGGCCCTGGGGATGCTAGGGAGGGGAACGACATGGAGCGGTCGTCATAGAAACCTGAGTGTTTGTACGACACTACATTTTCCAAAGCTCTCTGGCACCCTGGCTCCTATGGGCCCCCACATTGTTTTTTTGGAGGCGTATTTGCATGTCATGCATATTTACGATGCTTTTCCCACCACCCACAGAATCCCCCAGCAGCCGGGAAGCTGGGGCTCCAAAGACTCACGTCCTGCCCTGCCTTGCTTCTCCCTCCTTTTCCCTGGATGGGACAAGTTAGGAGAGGGGCTGGACACAGTCCTGAGTTCAAATCCCAGCGCAGCCTCTCACTCGCTGGGCAACACTGAGCCTCAGTTTCCCTGCTTGCCAAACGGGAATAAGAGTGCCTCCCCTGAGGGCCACTGTGGAGATTAAGAACACAATGCAGGTAAAATGCCTGGCACAGAGTAAAGACCCTCCCAAGAGGCTCCCCCTCTGTCCCCAGCACTCGAAGCAGGAGGCCCTTCATTGCGTCACCACCTCCCTCCACCTCCCACGTGACACGTCGCATGTGAGAGCACAGGGAAGCCAGGTGTCCCTCCACCCACCTCTCCCAAACAGGTGCCACTGCTCCTGCTTAGATCTTTAAATCAGAGGGAATCAAGTCCTCCTGGGAGAAGAAAAAGGCTCCTCTATTCCACGCCCCCCTCCCAGGAGCTTCTTGGGAGCCTTGATGGCCTCAGTGGAACCCCCCTCCCCTGCCCTCTGCCCTCTGCCCTCTGCCTTCCCATTTTACAGGTCAAGAAACTGAGACACAGAGGAAGCTGAGCTGGCGTGGGGGCACAGAGCTCGAGCGGCTAGATTCGGATTTGAACTCAGGCTTCCCACCTCTCAGCCCTGGGAGGGGAGGTCCAGGGGTCGCCTTGCCATAGGAACAGGAGAAAGGGGCCAATGCTGGTGGGGGAGGGTCACTTTCTGCCAGCTTTCCCAGGGTCCTGGAAAGGCCTCGCCATCTCTCCCGGGGTCTGATCAAGAACCAAACCTCCCACGTGTCAGCAGCTCCCCCATGCCAAGCCCGTAACAGGCTACCTCATTTCCTTCTCGCCACAGCCCTACAGTGCTATCCCTATTTTCCCAAGGAAGGAACGAAGGCGCAGAGAGCTCCAGCAACTACACTCTGAAGAAGAGGTGGGCAGGGCCTCAAACCCAGGCATCTGATTCTAGAACAACACAGTCCCGCCTCCCAGCCGTGAGAACAACACCGACCAAGGAAAACAGGCAGAGCGCCATCAGAACAAAAAGTGTTTAAGAGCAGGAAAAGAAAATACCAAACTCCAAAACATTCTAAATTAGCAGATACAAATTCTTAAAGATGCATAAAAGATTTCAAGATGCACCATGGGGCATGAAAATTGCCAGTGCATGAAAGACAGTGCTTGGGAAAACGTGTTCCGACCAAGTTGTCACTTTTAGCTAAATTCATCCGGAGCCCAGAGCTGAAGGAAAAGAGGTGGCAGCCGAGGGAGGCTGCGTCCTGTGCATGGCACAGCAGGGGGGCAGGCCGGGCCCTGTCCTGGCAGCCCAGACCACTGCAGAGACCCCACCTCTCCCTTGTTGAGACCTGCAAGTCTCCTCCTCAATGCCCCTGTCTTTTTAACACGTCTGGAACGTCGGGAAGTATCCAAGACAGTCTCTTGGGTCCCTGCCGGCTGTGACGCTGTTAAAGATTCTGCAGCTTCCAATGTGGATGAACTTTGAAAGCATGATGCGGAGTGAGAGAAGCCAGATGCAGAAGACAGCATGTTGCACGACTCCATTTCTGTGAACCATCCAGAACGGGCAACTCTGTAGACGCAGAGAGTAGATCTGTGGTCGCCTAGGGCTGCCCAGTGCGGGGACCACGCCTGGGAGGGAGTGACAGCTAAGGGGAGTGTAGGTTTCTTTCTGGGGTAATGAAATGGTCACGAATGCACCGTGGGGATGGATTCACAACTCCGTGAATATACTGAAAGCCACTGAACTTTAATGGGTGAATTCACTTTAAATGGGTGAATTGTTTGGCATGTGAATTATATCTCGATTCTTAACGCTTAAAGAAGAGATTCTGCAATTTCCCAACAGGCAGCCATCCTCCGGGAGCCTGCCGTCTCCTGTGGTTCTGGAAAACCAGAGGGTGTGCTCCCAAGAAGCCCCTGCCCTCGCACAAGTCTTTGTGTTTCACATTCGTCTCCTCCAGGAAGCCCTCCCTGGCCCCCCAGCCAGGTCAGGCCCCCGTTACTGGCTCCGAGGGCCCGGGCAGCCCCTCCTCACCACCGGTCATGCTGATGTGAGGTGACCATGCCATGACCACTGGTTGGCCATGGTTGACCCCACCTCGTCCATCAGACTGGGCGGGGACCATCTTCAGCTTGTTCATCATCGTCAGCACTTAGCACAGTGCCTGGCACACAGTAGGTGCTCCAGAAATGTTTGCTGAATGAATGAATGAAGCAAAATTCCAAACCCTAGCACACACGCTTGGCTTCTGGGCCTGGCTCTGCTACCTCCTGGTAGAGTGATCCTGGGCAAGCGATGGAACTGCCGCGATCTCAATACCCGCCTCGGAGGGAAGCCAGGGATTAAGAGGGACGGTGGACGCGGAAAGTTCCTTACGAGTGGCTCCTTCCACAGCTGCCCCCATATCTGTCAATGGAACCCCGTCCTTCCACTCAGCCACTCAGGCCCTGGCCCTGGAGTCACCCTTGAGGCCTCTCCCTCCCTCGCCGCCCACACCGGAGCCCTCAGCAGCCCCACTGAGCCCACCCACCTTCACGACATCCCAAGAAGCCGATGCACCACCCGCACTGCTGCCACTGCTGTGGACTGAGCCACTGTCACCTCCTGCCTGGATTATTCCTGTCCTCTCTGATCTCCTGTTTCTGCCCTTGCTCCCAGCACAGAAGCCAGAGGAATCAGGTCAGAACTCAAGTGGGATCCTGCCCTCCTCCGCCCCAACCCCCCAAGGCCTCACTTTACCTCAAGCAGAACCCAACAGCCCTACAGATGCCACAGTGGCCCTGCACCTCCTCCCATTCCCCCCTTCACTCCCTGGCTGCTCCCTCTTCCCCAGCCACACTGGCCTTCCTGCTGTTCCTCAAATCGACAGGCATACTCCCGCCTCAGGGCCTTTGCACGTGCTCTTCCTCTGCCTGGGATGTTGGTGGCCCAGGTGTCCGTGAGCCTTACCCCCTCACTTCCTTCAGCATCTCTGCTGAGACCTGACCTTGTGACGAGAGGCAGTGTCGCAGGGCAGGGAGGACTCTTAACTTCAGAGCACAGACTCCTAAGGATCAAGACTCTGCCAGTTACGTAACTGAATGACCTCAGGCAAATTTCCTAACTTCTCTGCAACTCAGTTGCTCACCTCTGGACAGGAGTGGTTACAGCACCTTCCTCGTATGGCTGTTGGGAGGCTCAGACATACTCAGCGAGCGCAACCCATGCGTCCACCGATGTTACACTGCACAGACACCCCGTCTAACACACCGGTGCCTCCCCGTTTTGCTGGTCTCCTTAGCCCGAGTCACTGTAAGACAGGAGGAGCGCCTCAGCAATTCACCCTGATCATCACCCGCCACTCGCGTGTGTCACCCTGTTTTTTTCTAGTCCTTTCATTGCCACACACTGCATCTGGCACGTGGAGGTGCTCAGTGAATACTTCAGCCTACGAATATTTTCAATGCCAAGTAGATATTTATTGACCAACTGTCATGAGCTCTGGGCTCTTCCTCCTTCCCTGTCACACAGGTGACATGTCTCTCTCCAGCCCAGCTCGCCCCTATGGGCTCCAAATTCCTACTAGCAGTTGTGCCAGCCGTCTTGTGGACGGACGCCTCCTATTCTGTGTGTCCAGGGCCCAGTTTGTGACCTTCCCTGACACTGCTCTCTTCCAGCATCATCTGACCTGGTCACCCTCTTTCGCAACTAAGAAGCCAGGAGGCTCCGTGCCCCTTCCTGCCCCTCTTTCTCTACCCGGTAAGTAAAACCCAGTTTCCTATCTTATTTTAAAGCTCCTACACATCTCTCAAATCCCATCCTGTTTATCCCCAGAGTCACCCCCGTCCGGGCCGGCACCGTGTCCCGTTCAGACCACTGCACGCCCTGCTGCCGCCCCAGTCCACCTGCTGTGAGGCCAGAAGGATCTTTCAGAACACATGGGCAGAAATGAAAGCCGCCCCCTGTGAGCTTCAGAAGTCAAAATCCTCGTTGACTCAAAAAACAAACCAAACAGGAGCTTTTCAAAAGAATCAACTCAGGGCTCCTCAGATAATGAACAGCCCCAAACTTTGCCACCCCGGGGCCAGGTAAAATAGTATTCATGGCAAAATTTAATTTACAAAATGGATTTACACAGAACATTTTAGCTCAATAAATATTGGTGAAGTTGAATTGGAATGGAAAAATATTAATAGTTTTAAAAACCAGCATCGACGGAGTCCATGCTCTGGGGCCTTTCACATCCACACCTGTTCCTCCTCCCGGCAGTCCCCGGGGCTGCTCTGGTCCTCCCGGCTCTTCTACCTCAGGGACCCTGTTCTGTGGGCTGTCTCTGTGCTGAGTCCTTCTCACCCAATGGCCCCGAGGAGGTGACCCCACCGGCCTCCATGACTTTAACCTCCACCCACACTGGCCTCCCAAGTCCCCCTGTGCAGCCCGGCCTCACCCCTGAACCCGAGGTGCATCTCCCCAGCTGCCTCCTGGGCCTTTGGCCCCTCACACCCCCCCAGTCCAGAATGGACCCATCGCTTTCTCCCCCAAACACACCCCTCCTGATGACAGCATGACCTGCCATGTGCCCAAGCTAGAAACACGGGCTTCGTCCTGGACCATGCCCTGCCCCTCATCCCTCCCCAAGCCCTGCTGGTTCTGCCCCCAGATGTCTCTGGAACTGCTGCCTCTCCCCAGGCCCCCATCCAGGGCACTGGAGCACACGCCACTCACCCACTGTCCACCCACCCCTTGACTCACCCCCCATCCACTCCCCCAACCCCTCCAGCTACGCACCATCCACCCGCCAAGCCGCCACCCACAACCTCCCAAGGCCCCCAGTGCTCCACGCCACAGGCATCATGACATGAGAATGACTTAGACCTGTCCCTGGCCTCAAGCTGCTCACACCAGAACTGGGTCGTGACGGGTGAACAGGAATCTGCGGAGGCAGGAGGGGAGTGGAGACGGCATCTATGTTGAGGGACAAACAAGGGCACAGGCACAGGAAGGGGAGCCGACCAGAAGTGGGGAGCGAGGGATGCGAGGGGTGGGACTAAATCGGCACTTTACCCCAAGCACGGATGCCAGAGCCAGACAGCCTGGGCTCAGAGCCCGGCTCTACCACCTCGCAGCCATGTGACCTTGGACAAATGACGTCAGTGTTCCCCCCATCTGTAAAATGGGAATCATAAGCTGTTACAAAGGGCTGTTGTGAAGACTAAACGGGCTCATGCATACACGTATTGTAGCTTAGCAGAGTGCTGGTAGACAGAAGATGTCAAGGAATACAGCTGCTATGATTGCCCATATTATTACTAATATCCCCCCGTCAGCTGGTAGACAATGGAGAGTTTTGCACAGAGAAGGCATGTGCTAGCTTGACTGCAAAGCCTCCTCCTCGCAGCGGTGCTCTGGAATGGGTGCAGTTGCCCCTCCCTGAGTCCCGCCAGCACTAGCCTTATCCTCACCTACCAACTGCCTGAGCCAGTCACACCTGCTGGCCACTGCTCCAGACCAGCCCCCAGTGGCCAGTGAGCTCCCAGCATGCCTTGCCCTCGTTCTGAGAAGATTGAGCAGCTGCTCCAAGCACCAAGGGCCTGGAGGCTTCCCCTTGGGGAGTTTTCGGACAGGAACAGCCCGTGCAACCTCTCGCAGCTCTGTGACCACCCTGTTACTAACAGCAGATCCTTCCACACGGCACCACCCAAGCGGCCCTCTGCCTGGCTCTGTCCTCTAACCCCACGGCTCTGTGCAGCCAGACGGCCACCCACTCTGCAGACAGGATGCTGATCCTCGGGGAGGAGAAGGAAGTCACTTTGCCTCAGGCCGCACAGCAAGCAAAGGGCAGAGCAGGGCCTTGAACCTAGGCAGGCCAGACTCCAGAGCCCGGCTCTCTCCCCTGAGTCTCAGAAGCCCCCCAAAGGGTCAGGGCCCAAGATAAGGTGTGGGCACAAATTTTCAAGGCACGGGGGAGTGTTGTCAGTAGAAGTTTGTGCCACGTTGGAAATGCTCTAATCTGCGCTGTCTGTCGTAGGGTAGCTGTGAGCCGTGTGTCGCTACTGGCCACTGGAAATGTGACCAGGGCCACTAAAGAACTGAACTTTTAATTTAAAGTTTAACAGCCGCATGTGGCTCATGGCTCCCCTATTGGACGGCTCAGGATCGGGCAACTCCAGGCTGCAATCCCGGGGTACTCACACTTTTTGAGCTACAACTCACAAAACATTTTGTCATTTTGTCAGAAAGGCTTCTACCACACAGCTACCTGGTCCCTGCTTCTACAAATCAAGGCTGCCCAGCACCCTCGAGTCAATTGTTTCTTTATAATTCAAGTCCATTCAAGAAAGAGTTGCCAAACTCCTGCTCTAGGCTGGGCACCACACCAGACGTGGAGGACAGGGGCCTGCCATGCTTGTCCTGCCCTCGAGGAGCTCAGAGTCTGGTGGGAGAGGAGACGCATCATACATTAGGGGCCACAGCAGAGAAGACGGGGGCAAGAGCCAGGTTTATTACACGGTCTGGGACTGACTCAGCTGGAAGAGTCAGGGACAAATGCAGAGAAGAGGGGAACTGACGTGGTGTCACCGCACTGGACAGTTTGCAATTTGACGTCCACTGTCGCATTCGTGCCTCGGTACAGCTCTATGTGGGAGGCTGGGCCTGGACTGGTTTCTGGTTTTCTGTGCACTGGACCCACATCAGCACGTTCTTCCAGAAGTTGCAGTGAGTGTGGGCCACAGCCCTAACCCCCGGGACGTGGAAGCCAAGATCCACACAGGGAACGAAGGCAGAGCTGGCTTGGACTCTCCGACTAGTGCTCCCCTGAGTCCTCCACAGCTGCCTCTTGGGAAGGATCGCTCGGGACCCAGCCGGCCCAGCCAGTGCCCAGAGTTGTTTTCAGTCGAGGACTTAGAAATCAGATGATCCCGAAATCCTCCAAAGGCTCCGTCTTGTAAATCTCTAAACTTTCTGGCAGGTCTGACGGGATCTTCGGCCCCCTTCCCAGCCATCTGGCCCGCTCCGGAGGCTATAGAAGATCTTCGCTTTAGTGACATTTCCCTGTAATCTCTTCATTTCCATTCTGCACTCTCAGGGCCTGCCACAATGGCCCACTCTCACCCGTTCTACTTTTCTTTTCTCGGAACCATTCTCTGATCTCATGCTTGGTTCATTTTGTCCATCTTGGGAGGCATTTCTCTGCACTTCCTGAAGGTACTCCTGCCTGGGGGTCTTTGGGCCTTGAAAGCCCAGACAGTTCCAATCCTTCCAGCCCCCCTTGTTAACACCGAGCCCAGGTCCACAGCCATCGCGTCCTCCCCTCCGTCCCTCCCTCGTTCAAAGCCTCTCCTGATTCCTCACGGGGGCTTTGGAGCAAAGGCAGGGAACCCCGTGTTGCAAAGGAACACGTCCTGAGCCCCTCCCCTTCTTGAGCCCCAGGAGCAGATGGGAGCCCTGAGCCAGCCTGGGGACTACAGAAATATCGCAAAGGAGGTGAGGCTTTGGCTGCAACACAGGCCGTGGAGGATACCCAGGAGTCCACCAGGTGGGCAAAGTGGGACGGGCACTCGAGGCAGAAGGAACAGCTGGTACAAAGGCCGGGCAGAGGGACAAGCATGCCATGCTTGCGGAACTTCGAGAAAGTCTGCACAAGTCGGGAGCTGGTGTGTGTGCTCCAGGGAAGGAAGGGAGGAGGGAGAGGAGAGACAGGGCTGAAAACACAGACGCCAGCTCAATCACGAGGGTCCTACGGTGTCAGTTTGGGGAAAGTGGCCCTTACTGTGGGAGCAGGGGGCAGGTGGGGCAATTGTCTACCTAGGGCAGGGATCAGGGGCCAGCAGATTCGGGAGACATCAAAACTATAAAAGTCAATCAGACTTAGCGCTGATTTGATGCGGGGATGAGGTAGAGGGAGGAGTCGGGGATGACTTGGGGACATATTGTGTACTGAGCTTTTGGCTGTAACAGGGGCCGGCAAAACTTTTTCATAAAGGGCCAGTGGTACATACTTCAGACGTGCAGGCCATATGGCACTGCAAAGCAACCATAGACAACACATAAATAAATGTTTTTGTAGGAAAACAGGCTGCCTCTGGGCCATAGTTTGCTGAACCTTGAGATATAAACAACAAAACCATTTCAAGGCAGCTTTAACAATAAAGTGAATTGATAGGTCCATATAATTGAAAAAGTCTGGCATTGTGGTGGGCTTCAGGCACAGTTCAATCAGGGTTTCAGCTTCTCAGCCCTGCAATCTTCCATGTATCAACTACATCCTAAGGCTGGCTTCTCTCAGGCACGCAGAATGGCTGTTCCAGACAAAGAGTGCCATCAGGGGCATGAGACAGGACTACTGTTCGAGCCCAGTCCTTAAGAGCCACTTTGATTGGATCGGCTTTTCTCACATGCCCATCCAGGAACCAATCATTGTGCCTGGGGGATGGAATGCACTGATTGGCCTAGCCTGTGTCATGAGCTCTATGCCCTGATTGGCCTAGCCTGTGTCGTGAGCTCTATGCCCTGATTGGCTCCCTGAGTCCTGAGCTCCCTCCTCAAGGGAGGGGTAGAGTCAGTTTCCCTAGAACTGTGTGGCTCCCTAATAAAAATCAAGGTCTGGTGGGATGGGAAAAGGGAGGTTATGCAAGAGAAATGAAAACATTTGTTCTCACAAAGACTCATATGTGAATGTTCATAGCAGCGTTATTCATAATAGCCCCACACTGGAAACAATCCAAATGCCCATCACCCAGGGAACAGATAAAGAAAATGTGGTATATCCATAAAGCGGAACATTACTCAGCACTAGCAAGGAATGGTATGTGCAGCAACACAGTAACATCAAAACCATTTTGCCGAGTGGATGACGCTAGACACAAAGACCGCATGATACGTGTTCCCATTCATGTGAGCTTCCTAGAAAAGGCAGAACCACAGAGACAGAAAGCAGATCGGTGGTTGCCTGAGACCTGGGGTGGGAGGGGATTTACTGCAAATGGACAAAGGGAACTTCTGGATTGTGGTGTTGGCTGTACACTGTACAAATTTATTAAAACTCATTAAAGTGAATACTTAGAATAGGTGAATCTTATGGTGTGTACACAACACTTCAGCAAAGCTGTTTTTTTAAAAAGGTTTATGGTGGGGGCGGAGTGGGGCGTGCTCGGTACAGACACGGGGCCCACTCCAGAGGGTGACGGTGCCACTCGCTAGTCAGGGGACAGAGTGGCCAGGGCAGGCCTGCGCGCAGATGCAGAGGAGCAGGCGGTGCCTCCGGGGCCTTGGCAGTGCTGCCCACGAGAGCTCTAGGGAGAGGCCAGGGCTGGAGCTGTGGGTTTGGGGACTGTGGGTGTTCAAAGGGACACTGATGCCATGGAGTTGACAAGTCCCCCAGAGAGAGTGTGGCCTGAGGAAAGAAGCCAGCCAGGACAGAACTCCGTCCTTCCCACTGCCATCCCCGCCCCACCCCTGCTGGCCTTCCATTTTGTTCTCCGCAGGTGTCGAGGGTCAGTGGGGGAAGACAGCAGGCTCTGGAGGGAGCTGACCTGGATGCCAAACCCACTTCTGCCACTCACTTGCAGGGTGACCTCAGGTGAGCCGCTCCGGCTCTCAGAGCCAGCCAGATAGACGTCACAATGGCCACCTGCCAGGGCTGTGGGGAGGAGCAAACTGGACATTCTACGCAGAGCTGGATCCACTGGAAGCGCCTGGCAGGTGCCAGCCTCATGTCCCCTGGCACGAGCCAGCCATCAGAGGCTGCTGCAGCTCACCGCCTCTGCTGGCCCCTCTTCCTCCGTTGGTCCCCTAAACGTTTCTGTTTCTCAGAGCTCTGAATGGCAAGTGGCAGACCCGGGTTCGAGCCCCAGCTCAGCTCCAGCTCCTGCGACCAGGGTCAGTCTCCAACACAAGGCCTCAGCCTCCCCAGCCGTACAACTCTGGGACCCCTTGTGGCCACCGCATGCTGAGTTCTGTAACCAGGTGCTTATAGGAAATGCTTCGACCCTTTATGGTGGAAACAAACAAAAACGTCCTCAAAAAACTCATCAGCACAAAAAAGGACCCAGGGTTGGGAAAAGGGCAGGAGGGGCCCTCACTCCGGGTCCTAGAGGAGTGCACCCGGGCAACCGAGCCGGGACCAGCCCGGATGCAGACTCAGCCACTTTGCAGGGACAGCTGAGGTCACTGTGTGACTCCTGCCGGAGCTGCCTTGTCTCAGTCATCGCAGCAGGACCTGCCACAGGGCAGCGTGGGTAGGATGGGGTCTTCCTCTCTGAGCCTCGGCTGCCCAGTCTGCAAACCCCTCCAGGAAAGCGGCTCCGCGGGCCCAGCTTTCCCCCTACCCCTGGCTCTGAGCTCATCAGGACCCCTGCGCCCCGCTCCCCGTCTCCCACGGCTTCAGGCCCCCTGGGGCCTCCACAGGCTGCCCCAGCACCTCCACCTCCATGGGAGACGCCAAAAGGATGACCCACGAGAGTCAGAGTCAAGGTCTGCAAAAAGGAATCAAGGCCCAGAGAGGGCAGGTGTGTGCGCAAGGCCACGCAGCAACACTGGAGCCGGTGGGGGCAGTGCAGAACCTGCACCTCCCGACTAGCCGCTCGTTTCTGTGGCCCCCTCTGTGGACTTTATGACAGCAAAGGCTTTGTTCTTCTTCATGTCTTTAGGATTAAGCTCAGACCTGCGTCTAGATTTCCCATTTCCCAGACACATGCCCTGTCCTCCCCACCTCCCTGCCTGAGGGGACCCCGAGGGCCTGCAGTGCAGCCCCCCCTTCCCGCATGTAGCCTCCTGTGTCCTCCTCAGTGACACGTCCAACCTGGCCTCTCCCTGGAACTCCAGGCTTCTCCATTCGGCACTGCTCGCTTGACCTCTGCACTTGGCTGTCCGAAAGATGCCCAGGTTCACCACCTTTCCCTCTTCCCCCTACCCGCTCCTCCCGCAGTTTCCCTGTCCAGTTGACAGCAACTCCAGGTTTCCTCCCGGAGCAAAAACCTTAGCATCTTCCTGGACTCCTCTCTCTCACCCCACATTCAATCCCCAGGCGACCTGCTGTCCCTGCCTTCAAAACATCTCTGGAATCCAACCACCCCGCCCCACCCCCACCTCTGCCTTGCCTGGGCTTACAGGGCCCACATGGTCCAGCCTCCGTGCCCCTGTGACCTCCCCTCCCACCGCTCGCCCACCACACCGTCCTTTGCCCCGCTCCAGCCTCCCAGCCGCTCTTCAGTCACCACCACTCCTACCCCAGGCCCTTTGCACCACCAGGAGCACTATTCTCTGGCTAACCACACGGCTCCCTCCCTCCCTCACTTCCTTGAGGTTCTGTCAGATGTCACCTTCTCAGGCCTTCCCAGACCCAGACCCCCCACCTCAGCCTGCTCTTCGCCCTGCTTCATTTTGCTGTTAGCATTCGCTGCCACCTGCCACTACAGCACGTCACACCCATTGGGCGGCTCGGATGAGCCCCCACCCCTGAAGTCAGCTAGAGGAGGGAGACGTTGTCTCTCTTCTCTACCGGTGCAGAGCTGCAGCCCCCAGCACGGTCACTGGAGCATAGTAGGTGCTCAGTGAATATTTGCTGAACAAATGAAAGAATGAGACTTAGCACCCACTCCGCTGCCTGCCATTTACAAAGTGCTGGTGACACGCCAGGTCCTGCCCACCCGGCAAAGATAGCACGAAGACAACCGTGATCCCAACAGCAGCGGTAGAAACGGTGCGCCTCACTCCTCTGTGCCTGGCAAGTGGGGCCCCAACTAGTCTGGGAGCAGCCTCTCCTATTCCCCCCATTTTACTGAGGAGGAACCGGAAGCTCCGAGAGGTGGGGTGACCTGCGGAAGGTCAGACGGCCAGCACGCCTTGGAGCTGGGATTAAGCTGAGCTGTGTCTGGGCCCGCCACTCCGCTGCCCCAGCAACCCCGCTGCCCTGGCCTGGAATCTCACTCCTCAGGCCTTCAGGATTCCAGAGTGAGGGGCTCACGGTGCTGGCAGGACGGCGTCACCCTGGTGACAGGGACAGCCCTCCCTCCCCCACTCACCAGCAGCCTCCAGGGGCGGCAGAGGCCTCACAGCCCAGAGGGGAAGGATCAGGCAGTGGTGGCCTGTGTCCCCTCTGGCATCTGCAAAGGGGAAACCGAGCCAGGCTGGTCAGCACCACTCAGCACACATCACCTCCCTGCCACCTGCTGTGGGAAGCACTTAGTAATCACCTACTGTGTGCAGAAGCCTGTGCTGATGCTTATTGGAGCAAAGGCTGTCACCACCCACCCCCTCCCCAACTGCCGCCCCGGTGGTACAGAGGGCAAGCCCTTGTCAGCCATCGTATCACCTCGTTCTCCCCACAGAAACGACAGACGGCTACTATCAGGCCCATTTTACAAACCAGGAAAGCGAGGCAAGGGTTTTTATTAAGCGCTTGCAAATCTAGACACCTAATGAAGCTGAATTCTGAAGCTCAGGAGGGTCAGGGTGGGGCAGGTGCTGGGGGCGGGGCGGGGGTGCTCCCGGACGGGGCCAGGAGGATGGATGAAGTCACAGGAGGCCCCCCACCACCCCATCCAGGAAAGACTGCTCTCCCCGCTGCCCAAACACTTGCTCCCACCTCCCGCAGCCCCCTGAGACACTCACCGCTGCCTCATTTGTGCCCCACGTCCACAAGGAAACTGTCTCTCCAGCAAACAAGGAGAAACTGGTGCCAAGAGGGGCGCGGGGCCAGCCAGGCCAAAGGTCAAGCTGAGCACAGGGACGAGCCAGGCTTGGCACACGCCAGCCTCCTGCCTCCCTGTGCAGATCCCTTTCCTGTCCCCACGGCTCCCCCAGAGACATGTCACCTGGGACCCACTGGATGAAAATGTGGCAACCGTGAGAGACTGGTGCAGTCGCGCTCTTGGGGCCCGTGGGGCTGAGGGCTGGAAGCAGCACAGCTGTGCGCAGCGGGGCTGCTCCTCCAGGGGAGGAGGAAGCGGGGCTGGGCTGGGGAGGCACACGTGTGGGGCAGGCAGCCGTCTCCTGGGGATGCGGAGGATGTTGTTCCCCCACAAATACCTTGGGGAATTGAGTTTCCTAATAAATAGCTACTATTTATTTATTTATTTATTTATTTATTTTTTGAGACAGAGTCTGGCTCTGTTACCCTGGCTAGAGTGCCGTGGCATCAGCCTAGCTCACAGCAACCTCAAACTCCTGGGCTCAAGCAATCCTCCTGCCTCAGCCTCCCGAGTAGCTGGGACTACAGGCATGTGCCACCATGCCCGGCTAATTTTTTCTATGTATTTTTAGTTGGCCGATTAATTTCTTTCTATTTTTAGTAGAGACAGGGTCTCGCTCTTGCTCAGGCTGGTCTCGAACTCTTGAGCTCAAACGATCCGCCCGCCTCGGCCTCCCAGAGTGCTAGGATTACAGGCGTGAGCCACCGCGCCTGGCCCAATAGCTATTATTTATTGATGTAATGACCATAAGCTTTATTATCCAAACCAACATACGTATAATATTAAAAGGGAAGCTATTAGTAATTACTCCACAATAGTCCTGGCCAAATCATGACATGTGGGTACATATTTATTGAACAACCTACTATGTGCCAAGATGCCTCCTGGACACTTTATATCCATCTCTCCTTTTTATCTTCACAATGACCCATGAAAAGGCACTGCAGCCACTCTGGCCTCCTTCCTGTTCCTCTGTTATACCAGGCACACTTCTGCCCCAGGGCCTTTGCACTTGCTGTTCCCTTGGCCTGGAGCCCCTTTCCCACTAATGGCTTGTCCCTTCCTTCATTCAGGTCTCTGCTCAAACATCCCCTCTTCAGACTGCATCCCCTACATCTAAAATAGCACATCCCCCCTTATCACTCTCTCTACCCCTGATTTGTTTCTCATCATAATACTTTTCACTACATGATGTTATTTATTTGTTTAGTGTCTGTTTCCTCTTCTAGAAAGTAAGCTCTGCGAGAGCAAGGACTTTGCCTATTCTGTTTACAGCTGAGCACAGCACTCAAAAGAGTGGCCATAATTCATAGTAAATGCTTAATAAATATTTGCTGGATAAATGAATGAAGAGTAATGGTCTCCAGTTAGATGAAGAAACAGAGCATGGCAGGCATTGCTAACTGTCCCCCAATATCTTTTCTTGAACTCCCGAATTTTAGCTGGGCACTTGGCCATCCAGGAAAAAAGTCTACATTTCCCTGCCTCCTCTGCAGACAGGTGTGGCCATGTGACCACGTTCTTGGTAGAGGATATAAACAAAAGTCTTATGTGCAATTTCCAGGAAAGTCAACGTCGGAGGTCATATGTGTAATTGCTGCTGGCTGGGATGTGGGTGTGATGGCTGGAGCTGGAGCAGTCATCAAGAATCATGAGGTGACACTCCATTATATGGAAGACACAGTAACTAGACAGGAGTTTAGGTTCTGGATGATCATTGAGCCACCAATCTGGCCCTGAACCAACAACCCAGACTCATCTGTGGAAGAGAAATAAATTTCCATCCTGCTTAAGCCACTGTTATTTTGGGGTTTCCTGTCACTTGAAGCCAGAGTCCCAAAGCTGTTCCGTGAAAGTGCCAAAATTCGAACCCTGGCCATCAAGCATGTGCAAGCAGGAACTGTGTCTATCTCATCTCCATGGCACCCCAAGGCTAGTACAGGACCTGGCCCATGGTAGGTGCTCAACAAATATTAGTTGAATGAATGAACAAACAAGCAAATGACTACTGAGTCTCTTGGCCTGGGCTGACACTGGTACTCAGGGTCCCATGATCTGGCCACATGTGCCCCTGACTCCTCTCTCACTGCGCCTTCTATATACACTTGAGAGTTCATCTCTCCTTCCTCTGAGCACCAAAAGCTTTGCTTCTTATGTGATAGTATCATCCGACCCTTGTCGAATCCACAGACACAGGGGATCAGACTCTGCCAAACGACCCCCTGGGCCGGGCCCTGGCTAGGAGCTGGGCAGATGTTGCAGATGGGCCGGGCTCAGTCCTCCTTCAGGCTCTGCCCACAGGAGATCAGGGAGTTCTGTGTCAATGCATCTCCCAGGCCAGACGGAGCACTCTGAGGGCAGGGACAGTGCCCAGCATGGGGACTGGCACAGACAAGGCTTAAGGAAAGAGGCAAAGATGGGAAATGCCAACACCACACGCTGTGGGGTGAGGGACTCGTGCTCCCAAACTTCCCTGCTGTGCTGCCTGAGTTTCCGCCATTGCGGTCTGTGCCTTGGGCTAATGCACCGAAAGCCTCTGCTATAAGACACCCCTCCCCCACCGTCCGGGACCCCCACCTCTACCACAATCAACTCGTTTTTGGCCACTGTGACTTCAGCATGGAATCGTTTCATACGCGGCAGATTTGAAGGCTAGGGTGTGGCTAGGCTAAGATGAGAGAAGTGGATGGGAAAACTGGGCCAGGGGGGCAGGGTAGGTAAAAATTGGGTCTGGGGTAGAACAAATGGGCCGTAAAACCCTCAAGTGATGGAAGGAAACAGAGAAAGGAAGCAAAGGGGCTTGCATAAGATCCAGCGTTCAAGGCGCTCGACAATCCAGATAAACCCCACCCACTTCTACACATACACCATCTACGAGCCCATCTCACACCGTACACTGGGCACAGCCTGTCTTTGCGGCCTGCACCACTTTGTGGGTTCTACTCCCCCATCCACAAAGCCATCCGCCAATCTCAGGTGGGCAGCATCCTCCCCGCTCTTCTAGGCCTGGCTGAAACACCACTGCCTCCAGGAGGCCTTCCCTGATGGCTCCTCCCTGGGCCCAGCGCCTTGCTCAGGCTCCCAGTGCCTGTCTCATCGAGGCCCGAGTTCCTGCTGAGAATGAGGGGGGCTGTCTCATCAGCATAGTCAGCCCAACGGCTGCAGAACAGTCTTCACCGAACCCCTCGAGGCAGCCACAAAAGCCTCTGGCCACTGACCAGCATGACCATTAGACCCTGGGCTCTGCCCATAGAGGTTGGACTCTGGCTCCTTCGAGTGGTCTTGGCAGGGCCAGGAATCTGCGTCATCAATTCCCTCCAAGGGATGCCAATGCATGCTGAATTGCAAGGCCTTTGGCAAGGCGGGTGAGAGGTAAATATCTGCCGGAATGAAAAAAGTGTAGTCGGGTGAGGAAGAGGCTGCCCCTGCTGCCCTGAAGAAAAGCCCTTATGGTGGGGCTGGTGGGTGGATTCTGCTCTTTCATTCGACAAATATTTATTGGGCGCCCAACAATGGGTAACTGTAATAATAGCTGACTTGGCTGTACACTCGCCTTGGACAAGGCTCGGGCTGGTACCATCTGAGTCACTCTTCAAAACAAGCCTACGAGGCAATGGTGTCATTCTCCCATTTCACAGATGAGCCTGAGGCTCAGAGAGGAGAAGCGACTTGACCAAGGTCTCACAGCCAGTAAGTGGCAGAGCTGGGGTGTGAACTCAGGCTAGCTGGCCCCAGGGTCCACACTCCATTCACCGCCATCTGCACCAGACCCTGGGATACGACCATGAGCAAAGGGCCCCAGCCCTGGATTGTCTGCCGGGTGGAAGAGACACCACACACAGAAACAGCACGTGCTTTCAAATTACGGCGCATGTGAGGAAGAAGAAGTGATTCCTCCAGATGCCAATCGTAGGGGCACCTACTGCAGTTCTCTCTGAGCACGGCCCTTTGCCTCAGTTTTCTCATCTACAGAAGGGAGCAGCAGGGCTAGATGATACCCACCACCCTTCCAGCTAGGACATCCCAGGAATCCAGCCTTCCTTTTTCTGGGCCTCAGTTTCCCCATTTGTAGAGAGGACTGGAGGGAGAGCAGAGCCAGTGGTGACTCCAGGTCCCTTCAGATTCAGCCCTGGGCTTCCCGGAGCAGGGTCTTTGGGAATGCGTGTTCCCCCCATTTTCATGGGATGTCAAGGCCCAGGAGGGGTGTGGCGATGCTGGGACCTAGAAGTGGGACCCTGGCTCCTCCCCTTCCTCCTGGGAGCCTCTGTGTCCAGCGGACTCATTGTGCCAGGGGAAGGGGGACCCTTGGCTTTGCTGGCTCATCCAGGCCCCTGCTGCCCCCACATGGCGAGGATGAGGTGGAGGGTCTCATGCCACTGAAAAGGACCTGCCCCCCAGGGCCCCGGGGCCAAGCTGAGGCCCAGGTCCACCGGGCGCTGTCCACGGTGCTGACACCCCAGCCAGCCCTCCAAGACTGGGTTCCCCTTGGGAAATACTTCCAAGAGCAGGCTCTGCACCTCACCCAGGCCGGGGGTTGGGAATGGAGCGAGGAAGATTAGTACTTGGGGACAGCAGGGAGCCAAGGCCAGTCGGGCTCCTTGCTTCCCAGCAGTGTGATCTCAGGCCGGCTCTTCTGCCTGGGCCTCAGTTCCCTCGAATGCAAACTGGGGACAACAACCATACGCCCTCCTGGGTCTGTGGTGAAGAGTGGACCCAGTGCAGTACATGGTGGATGGAGGGGCCCAGGGAACATGGGCTATTACTGTTAGATTGCGGACTTGCTATTTCGGGAGGCTAACTTTGCTTGCGTGCTTACTGTGTGCCTGGTCTTCCAAGAGCTTTACCTGCTTCTACCCCCAGCAGTCCAGTAAAGCAAGTACTAACATGAGGACAAGAATACAGATGAACATTCTGAGGCTCAGAGAGGTAAAGTTAGCTGCCAAAGATCACACAGCTAGTGAAGCGAGGAGCAGAGATTCAGGCCAGTTAACCTTTGAAATCACAGAATCTATCCCACCCACTCCCACCGTCCACATGGAGGAACTATAAGGACCAGAAAGGGACCAGACTTACCATGAGTCACCCAGAAAACCCAGGCTTCTACCTCCCAGCATAGACCTCTTTCTTCCCACCACTCCATGCCAGGCTCCCCCGGCAAGGTGAACCCGTGCGGCCAGGACAACAGGCAGGCGGCTCCCTCTCCCCTGCTGGAGGGTCCTCTGTCAAAGCAGAGACATGAAGTGGCCCAGAGACAATGTGTGTCATCTGTAGCCACAGGCCCTCCAGTGCCCTTGCCAGCAGGCATCTGAGCGCCAGGGAGAGAGAGGGTGGTGCCAGAGCAGCACTGCTGGGGCCCCTCCAGCTCTGGCCTGGTTTCCCAGCAAGGAGAAGGCCCAGACACGCACCCAAGCTGCTCCTGTCCCAAATTTCCTGCTGAGTGGAGCATGTGCACGCACACATGCACACAGATACAGTTCAAATTCACCCAGCGGGGGTGGGGACATGGTCCTGGCAGCCCCCAAATCCAATTCTTCCCCTTGAGGAGGTGCAGCCTTGACCTCTGCGGGGCATGGGGGCAAGCAGGGCATCAGAGGTCGTGGTGCCCAGAAACCTGGCCTCCCCTCCCAGCCCTGCTCCTTCACGCTGGGTGACCTTGAGCAAGTTATAAAGTTGGTCTGACATGCTGACCAAACAAGGTTCCTGGCCCTTGTGTGGGGTATCAAGGGACCATGGTTTCGAGACATTAGAATTGGTCACTGCCCAGAGAGGGATGAGTGGCTGAAATTAGAATCCCAGGGACAAAACCCGGCTCCTGGGGTTGAGTCCTCTTTGGCCACCCTGGGCCCAAGCCACGATGTCTGCAGCAGCCGTCTTCCCAGGCCCCCTGCTTCTCGCATGCCCCTCAATGTCATTTTCACGGGGGCCGAAGAGGTCTTTGTAAGATGTAAAACAGAGCTCTGGCAGCCCCGGGGGCTTGCCAGTGCACGCAGGAAAAGACCCAAACCCCACTGAGGCCCAGAAGGCCCCTCAGGTCTGGTCAGTCCCCGCCCCTTCCCCTCCCCCAGCCCCGAGCCACCCTGCACTCCTTGCCCCTCCCTGAACACGCCAGCCTCTGTCCCACCTCCAAGCGCACGGCCTCGCTGGTCCCGCCGCCGGCCCTCTCTCCTCCCGCATTCACACAGCTGGCTCCTTCTCATGCCTCCGGGTTCAGCGCAAATGCTGCCTCCTCTGAGAGGCCTTCCCTAGCCACCCTGAAGTCTGAGATGCCTCCCAGCACTGGATACTAGCTCTGGCTCTTGGTTTCTGCTGCCAATTAGGGGAAGAAGCATCTCTACCGGCAAAGGACAGGGGTACAAAATGTGTTTGCCAGGCGGCTGGTGTGTGACTCTCTCGGGCTGCAAGCAGCAGAGTAACAAGTCCTGACATTAAAGAACTCCTCTGCTGAGTGGCCCTGGGCATGTCACCTGCCCTCTGTGGGCCTCAGTTTCCCATGACCCTGTGGCAGAGGAGCCAGTCTCCGAGCCCTTCCAGTTGGCCGAGGCTACCTCCATCAAGGCCCCACCCTGCGCTGACCCATTTTTCTGAGGCTTCTCTGAGCTCAGACAGTAGCTCCCAGCAGGCCCAACCCCATAAATCATAGCTGATGATTCCACTGAGCGGGGCGGCTGCTGGCGCCCAGGCATTTTGTGGCCATTAATCAACATCGGTAGTACTGAGGCTGTCGCAGGTCCTTGGCAGGAGCTGGGCCTGGCTTTCAGGACTGGGAACCTGCTGGGCTGAGGCCTCCAGCCACCAACACCCTGACAGGGCCCCGCCCAGACACACTCACCGGCCTACCCTGCCTGTCCACCCCAGCCCATCTAGTCAACAAATGCCCCATTACTCTCTCTGGGGGACCCCCTTGGCCTTCCAGGCCCTCACAATGGTACGAAGAGACAGGAGCCATCCTGCACCCCATTTTACCAAAGAAGAGTCTGAAGCACAGAGAGGAGGAGTGATGTGCCCAAGGTCACAGCAAGTGTGTGGCAGCCCCTGGCTCTGAGGCTTCTGACCTTTGGCCCCTCACTGGGGAGACCCCAGCCCAGGGAGAGGGCGTGGGGGGCTGAGCTACTGCCCAGCTCTGTCCAACCCCAGGAAGACCCCAACAGGCCGCTGTGCCTGTGTTCACAGGCCCCTCCTCGGACCTTAGGGGTCTGCTCCAGCCACCGGGGCTCCTGGGAAATTAAACCTCTAGTCCCCGGTGCCCCGATCCTGCAGTCTGCCTCCGACCTCCCTCTCCAATCTGCTCAAGGAAATGAGGAGGAAATTGAACGGGGTGTCCCCGGGGAGCTGGGCCTGTACTGCCAGCCTGCAGGAAGGCGGGGACTGTCGTGGTGCCCACTGGGTGCTGAGGACGAAGCCCCAGCAGCGTCGGGAAAATGCTGGAAGGCGGAAGCAGGGGTGACAGGCCCAGCTCTTCCCCCAGTGTCTGGGCGACTCTGGGAGGGACGTGTTCTCCCATCTGTTCACACACCAAATATTTACCAAGTGCCGACTGTGTGCACTCAAGCTGAGGGGCTGAGGGGGGCGGCAGCCTGTGGCCTGCCTGAGTGCAGACTCGGGGCGCTCAGACACCCCCACCCCCTCCTCCCTGCACCTCGTTTCCTCATATCCAAGACAGAATGATAGAAACTGTGCCTCTGTCAAGGGCTGCTGTGGGATCAAAGGCCTACGGAGGTGGGCGCACAGTGCCTGGCACATGGTGCATACTCAGCAAGCACCAGGTGTCACTGTCATTGTCGTTATACGCCAGGCACTCTGCTAGGGGCCAGGTTGGAGCAGTCACTAAGACAGATGAGGACTCTGAGCTCCTGGCAAGGGGGAGAGACAAAACTGGCAAAACAATTGTATGTCGTGATAAGTGTCCCAAGCGCCTGGGACAGAGAAAACCGAGGGCCAAGACAGGGGTCACAGAAGGCCCCCCTGGAAAGGACACATGAGCTGAGAGTCCTGATGGATAAGAAGAACTGGGGGGGACATTCTGGACGAGGTGGGGGGAACGGCCAGGCACAGGCCCCGAGGGAGGCAGCAGCTTGGCAAGTGGCTAAGGACCTGAAAAGAGGGCAGCACAGTCAGGGGGAGTGAGCAGAGGGAGTGTTCCCTCTCCAGGCCTCAGTTTCCCTCTCCATACAATGGAGCCACCACCGCCCCATTTGCAGCAGGAGGGGCCTGGGGAGAGGCGGGAGGCGCTCAGGGAGACGTGGCCCAGCTTGCTGGCATGTGACCTTGGCCATGTCTCCTTCCCCTCTGGGGCTGACTCAAAGCTACGAGTGGTGCCTGACTCACTACTTCGGTGACAGCTAATTATGCCACCCCCTCCACCCAGACTGCAGCACCTGCATCGAAGCTTTCTGGCTCCCCACAGCCCCCCAAGGGGCCTGAGCTGCAAGGACCCCCGGGGTCTCAGCTGGGAGGTAGGAGGGCTCCCTGTCTAGGAAGCAGCTTCTCCCCCTCTTCTCACACTCAGCCCTGCCCCCCAGGGACTCACGGCCAGCGGGTGGAACGGCTGGAGGCCACACCAACACATGACCTGATACGGCCATTTCTGTGCCACAGGTACCAAGGTGCCATGAGGCCAGTGGAGACCGCGACCTAGGCTGCGGGCATGTGGCCAGGGGCGCCGGCATGGGCTGGTGATGGCGGGAAGCCCCTAGTGGCTTCCTCCTGAGCTGCCCCGCTGCCCACCACCCTGTGCACTTGGCGGGGTGAGTCACTCCCCAGAAACAGCACGTGCAGGCGGCCGCATGGTGGGCCAGGGCACGCATCAGGGACATCCCCGTCCTCACCATCCCCACCTCCAGAACAGCCAGAATTTTCCCGAGGTGGGGCGGGGAGGGTACCCAGGGACCGTTGGGCAGCCAGGAGAAAGGAGGCGCCGATGTTGGGATGTGGGGCCCCCCAGCCCACTCTGCCTGGGGCTCTGCTCCCAGAAGGAGAGGGCGTTGGGGACTTAGGCCTCCCTCTCTCACAGAAGGGAAAAATCAAAACCTCCAGACCCCACAGAGTCAATTAGCATATTCATGTGGGCTGCCACGGTCATGAATATGCTAATCGACACCCCTGGCTACCCCAGGCCCAGCTCTGCTTCTGCCGCAGCCCCCCCACCTCACTCTGCCTCAATCGCCTGTCCTGGATTCCAGGCTCTTGCCAGAGGTCTGACGGTCAGACCCCCTGGGATCGTCCCTCACCCGCCCTTCCCACCCTGACACCTTTGCCAGAGCTGTGCCCTGCTCCAGCCATGCCCCCTTCGGCTCCGCAGGAAGCTTCCTTCACAGTCCACCCCAAACACCACCACGTGGCCCCTGCAGAGTGTGTGTGCCTCGCACCCCCCACATCCACGTGGCCCCCCAGCCTCCCTCACTCGGGGGTCACTGAGCACATCAAAACGCACACTGGACCACGTTAGCTCCTGCCTAAAACCCTCCATGGCTCCCTACTGCTCTGGAGATAAAGTCCACAAAGTCTCCTGTGGTGGCCACTGAGTCCCCACTCCCCTCTGTCTCATCCCCATGGCTCCCGCGCCCCAGTGTGCTCCAGGCCTTCACGCTTGCCCAGTTCCCTCCTGCCTTCGCCATGCTGTTCCCCCTGCCTGGAATGCCCTTCCCTCCCTCTTCATCTGGGTAGCTGTCACTCATCGCTCAAGGTTTAGCTCAAATGACATTTCCCCTGACTAGGTTGGGACTCCACTTTATCACACAGTTGAATTTATTTATTTTTGTGGTCGCTTAATGACTCCCCTACTGGACTGGGAGCTCCCTGAGGGCAGAGGCCAGTCTGCGCAAGGCCTTACGCACAGGTGGCACTCAATGAATGCTTACTAAATGAACGGATGGTGGTTTTTACTATCATTCCAGCAGTTTCCAGTTGGGCCTTCCTGCCTCCCCCTTGCACTCACCAGCCCAGCTCTCAGCAGGCAGAGCTCCCACACGTGTCCAGCAGGGCACACACAGCTTAAGAAGCCCCTGACCCGGCCCTCCCAGCCTCCTGGATGGCCAAGGACCATGAGGCTCAGAGGTCTAAGCCGCTCACCCACACCTCTTTACCTGGACTTCCCTTCCCTCCTACCCCAACTGCCCAGGGCACTGCTCACCCCTCACGCCTCCACCCCTCCACGCCTCGCACCTGGGCTGCCTTCCCTGCACCTCCCCCAGTGTCCTCGCCCCCCCACCCTGCAATCCCCCCCGACAATGAATTCTTGGGTGAGTGAGAGTGGGCAGTAACCCCTAGAACATTCTGTCTTCTAGCTCTGCCCTCCAGTGGGTATGTGAAAGAGGCTGAAGTTGAATCTGGGCTTTGTCCCTTGGGCAAGTAACTCACCCTCTCTGAGGCTCGGTTTCTGATTTGCAAAACAGGTTTGGTCCCTACAGCTTGGGGGAAATGCTACAGCTGGGCCTCTCGCACTCTGCCCGACTCTCCCCGCTCCCCAGACTGTGCCTCCTTTTTTTTCAAGTCCAGAAGCTTCCAATGCACTAGCTATCAGGAGGAAGGCAGAGGGGCAGAGAGAGAGAGACTGGCTACTGGTGGGAGGCACTTGTGGGGGCCGACGGGCTCCAGGGGCACAGGAAGGAGAAGGGGCTGTCTCTGCAGCAGGCAGGAGCAAAGCTGGACTGTTGCCCACTCTGGCTGCACACAAGGCCACGGTCAGGTGTAGGCATATGAAGAAAGGGAAGGAAATCAAAGGAGCAGGGATGGGCTGATGGGGGGCCTCTCTCGGGGTAGAGCACCCCCTTAGTCCCACCCACATGCCACAGTCAGGAGAGTCACTTGCCTACACCTGCTGGCACTGATGCGGCCACCATCCTAGGGGCTGGAGATAAGACAGAGCAAAACACACATGGTGGTTGACTTGAAGTCCAGAGGGAGACATGGAAATTAGATAAATGTATAACAGGTCAGATGTGATCACTGCCATGAGGCATAAGAAGGCAGCAAAAAGGGTGGGACAGGGGCTCTGCGAGGAGACAATGTTGAACACAGGCCTGACTGAAATGAGGGAGGAAGCCCTGCACGTACCTGGGGGCAGAGAGTCCCAGGCAGCAGGGACAGCAAGTGCAAAGGTCCTGGGGTAGAAACATGATACTAATGGAGCTGCCAATATCAGTCAAGGGAGGAGCATAAGATGGAGCATCAACAGTTGTCAACTGGGTGACCTTGGAGCCAGAAACTCTGTCCCTTATCAGTCACATGGGCACGGAAAGATGTTGTAGGTGGTTATGAGGATGAAAATGGAGGCGGTCTGTAGAGGAAGTGACCTGCAGCTCGGGGCAACACATGCTAGGTGTTCCGCAGCATAGACTTTATCAAACTCTACAAAGGGAACTGTCCCCTGGAGGGAGGAGAGGCTGGCCCTGGCCACAGGCTGGGAGCAGCTCTTAGAAAGAGGAGTCTTGCAAAAAGGTTCCTTCACTCAACAACATCCCTCTCTGACCTGATCTGCCAGGTCCTGCAGGCCCCCGAGTTTGCAACTCCAGGGAATAAACCAGTATTTAAAGGCAGGGCCACCAGGCTGTAAGAGGGAATGCTTGGGCAGCTCTGGGCACCGAGGTCCTGGGGGGAGTTGGGGAAGGCTTCCCAGAGGAGGCAGCTCCATGCCTGGCTCTGGAAGGGTGTCCAGGGGGCAACGAGTGAAGGGAGGCCCACAGATGGGGAAACAGCAAAGGTACAGAGGGGGTCAAGCCTCTGCATGTTCTGGGACAAGAGGAGAGGACAGAGGGGAGAAGGAAGCAGCATCGGTGACAAGAGCGGCTGATGCGTACAGAGCATCTGTGAGCTGGGCTCAGAGGCACAGCCTCACTCGATCCCACAGTCTTGACGGTCACAACAACACAGCGTCCATTTACTGAGTGTCCAGCATGGGCCAGGTGTTTGGGTCATCTCTTTATTCCTTTTAACAACCCTGGGAGGCAGGAACTCTGCATTCCCATTTTGCAGACGAGCAAACTGAGGCCACAGCCATAAAGCACCTTGCCCAGGGTCCTGCCACCAATAAATGGCAAAGACAAGACTCGAACCCAGGCATGCCCCACAAGCTCCTTGCCACCAGGCCATGGCTTCCTGCAGGAGAGGGCCCTGGGAAGCCAGGGAAGGGTTTTGAACAGGTAACTAGTGTCAGGCGATCTGTTCTGGAAGAATCTTCTGGTTGCATCACAGGGGGAGGACCAAGCCCTGACAGTGGCTTCTGCCATGGTCTCAATGGCAGGGTCCCCTGCCAGAGTCTCCCCATAGAAGGGGCCACGGAGCCTCTCAGAAGCCTCCAGCTCTGTAAGGCGCAGGGTGTGCACTTGGCCAGGGTTCCTCCCCCTACCCTAGGGGCCTAGGCACCAGCTCCAACCTGCAGCTTTAATTAAAAGGCCTTTTCAAACCATTAGCAGCAATAATAATAAAATCCCAAATAGGAACAATAAAGCAGTATGACTGTCGGAGAATTAAAATGGGTACCTGGCGTTCTGCCACCTCCGGGGGGCCATTGGGCTCAGGCAGGAGGCATGATTTTCACCTCCAATAGACACGTCAGTCCCAGACACAGGCTGGGAGAGGCGGGACTCGGGAAAGGGACCACCCTGTGCCAGGGACCCAGCTGCCCCTGGGCTGCTTTGCAGGGTCCCTAGAAGAGGATTTTGGCTGCGGAGTCTCCAGCCCCCACCCCCAGGGCTCAGCCAGACCACCCTCCTCTCTTCACCTGGCCCAGCACAGAGCCAGCAGGCTCTGCCACTGAAATCCAGCTGGCCCCTTGCTGCCAGCCCCTGTCCTGACTCAGACCACCTTCATCTCCCCTGAAAACAGCACCAGCCTCCTACAGGGGATCTGTGCTCCCCACTGCCCCCATAAGGGGCTTTTCAGACTGCAAACTACACCCCACCTCCACAGCTTCCCCCTCGGGTCCCGTCCCTGGCTCCCTACCTCCTGTGGTCTGCTCCCCTTCCCCTGGCCCTCAGGACACCCCCCCAACTTGTTCCCTGAGTGAGCCCAGCTCCTCCGACCTCAGGGCCTTTGCACAGTGTATGGGTCAGACACCTCCCTGACTGGTTCCCTCTCACCCAGTAGAGCTCAGCCTTGTAACACCTCCTAAAAAGCCTCGGATAACTCCCCCACAAAGCCTTGCAGATCCGCCCTCCATTATTCTTTCCCACACTGAGGCATTTCTGTCACGTCTTTGTTTCTCCAGCCTCTGCCCCTCACGGCCTGGGAGGGAGAGCCCTGGGAGGGTGGGATTGGGTCTGGCTTGTTCACAGCTGTGCCCCAGTGCCTAGCCCTGTGCCTGGCACACAGTAAGTGCTCAATCAATGCTTGCTGAACAACCCAGCAAACACGACCCCCTGCTGTCCACAGAGTCGCCGCTCCCCAGATTCCTGGTCACCCCTGTGAGCAGCCATTAACCCTGTTGGCAGGTGGGTGGGGGCAGTGGCTTTCCAGCCTCCCTGGGTTTCCTGCTCCGGGTGCCTCTAGCGGCAGGTGCCATGAGCTGGCCAAGCCTTTGCCTTAACCCGATAATGGCAGAGACTGGGGAAAATGGTCTCCAGGTTTTTGCCCATTTGGCAAGCACCCATCAGTGCCTCCTCAGTGCCAGCCCTGGGCTGCACACCCAGGATCCAGACCCACAGAGATCCACCCTTGGGGGACTTCCAGGCCAGCAGGGCAGACCCAGCTGGGAAGACCTGTGCTACAGAGTGCCGGGTGATGTGCGGGGCAGGGGAACAGAGTGGTTTGGGGGGGTGGGTTGCACAGCCACACACGTCCCCAAATCCTTACCCAATGACTCACTTGCTGTGTGATCTTGGGCAAATGACCTCACCTCTCTGAGCCTCAGTTTTGTCATGAACATGTGGATAACCCTGCCTCATGGGACTGCCACAAGGAACCAAAGCCATACCCTGGGTAAAGAGTGAAGCACAGCACAGGTATGACAGCCCCAGGGAGTCAGGGAAGGCTTCCGAGAGGAGGTGACACTGGAACTAAGCTTGCAGAATGCATGGGAGTCCACCAGTCAGGAAGAGGCACAGCAGGCAGGTGAGGAGCTCGGGGAGCAGAGAGCAGATTCCCCGTGGCTGCGGCCCTGACTGCCGACAGTTAGGGACCTGGGATGCCACGCCCGGGAGGAGGTGGCCCTCATCCGAAGGACACCACCCTGCAGAGTGGTTTAGTTTTCAGGATTTTTTTAAAAAAACCCTTTATTGACTTCTTAGTATGAAAAATTTCAAGCACACACCAGTGCAGGGAGAAGACCTGTATTTCTGCGGTGCATTTTAAGCAGGTGAGTATGCCACCCTGACACCCGGGAATCCGGCACGCCCCTGCCCTCTGAACTCCGCCCCTGCCCTCCGTGACCCCAAAGTGAGACCAGATGGCCTCTGATTTCACTGCAAGGCCAGGGTCTCTGGAAGCCCCCACACCTGGAACCAACCAGGCAGGACAAATGTTCAGCTGTTATAGCTGGAGGTAGCATCTCTCTTTTACTAGCTGGTATGAAAAAAAGAGAGAAAGAAGAAAAAATAAGTCTTTTTCCAGCCAGACTGCACCCTGCATCTGCGAGAGTGAGAATCTGCTCTTGGCAGGAAAGAAAGAGTCTCCTGTCTAGAGCTTCCTCTTTGAAGCTCCATGAATATACATGGCGGCAGGCAGAGCGTCCTTTGAGATGCTAACGAGCTGCCTTACCTTGGGAAACTGCGGTCACCAGCTTAGAGGGGGCCTTGACTGCTGGGGGGCTGGGATGGGAGAGGTGCCAGAGAGAATGGAGACCCGGGCGGCCCAGCTCTGACCCCTGAACTCCTTTCTGCGCTGGGTCTCCACTTTCTCACCTGTAAAATGGGGACAGTCCCACCTAGGGCTGCCAGGGACAGAAGATGATACAAAGTAAAGCACTCGACCTGGCACACTAATAACACACACAGCAAATTTTAGTCCTTGAGAGTCATGATCATGTCACACTTCGGCCCCTTGTAGCCGAGCCCTGGGTGAAGTCTTATGAATGCAAATTTGCTCGTGTCACCTCCTAGCTCCAAGCTTTCCAGTGACTCTGACTTGGCTCAGGGAAAAGCCCAAGTCCTTCCTACAGCTACACGCCCGCATCCCTTATTTCTACGGCCTCATCTTCCCCACCCACTCCCCACTCTTCCTCAGCCACACCTAAATGTGGCCGGCACCAGTGTCATGGTCCCACCCCAGGGTCTTTGCATTTGCTGTTCTCCCTATGGGGAGCCCTAGCCCCACGCCAGATCTTCAAAAGACTGGCTCCTTTACAAGTGTTCAGTTCTCAGCTCAAATGTTACCTCCCAGGGAGACCCTCCCTGACCACCCCAGCAGAGGCCCCACCCTGCTGCTCTCTCCATCACAGCATTTATCCTGGTGGCAGTTGTTTTATTTTTGTTATTTCTTCATTTACTTGTTTAGAGCTCTGTGAGGGCAGGAACCACATCTGTCTCCGTGGCACATAGTAGGTGCTCAAGAAACAGCTGTGAGTGACTAAGTAAACAGAAGCCGAGGCTTCCAGGGAAATCCCCTTCTCTGGCCCCTCTCCCCAGGGACAGAGCCAGTCCTGGCTGAGGCTGGGCGACCCCTGCCTGGCTCCGGAAGCTGCCCAGAGAGCAGGTATAATTGCTACAACTCCAGAGCAAAGTGAGTTAATGAGGCGGATGAATGTCCTCATGTTGGTCCTGCTCTCTCCAAGGCCATCAGGGAGCGGGGACTGCAGGGGATGGGTCTCCAGGTGGCTGGGGCACCTGACCCCAACCCAGCCTGCCCACCTGGCCTCTCCTACTCTTCTCCTTGCTCCCTGACAACATGGGTCATCTACAAAGGCCAGGGAACAAACATTTAATAGGCACCTTTGGTGTGTGGGCACTGGATGTGGGGACCCATTTATTTCTCACAAGGCAGAAATGACCATCCCCACTGTTGAGAGGGGAGACCCAAGGCTCAGAGAGAGGGGGCGGCCTGCCCATGGGCCCCCAGCTAGGTTGAACTGTCTTTCTCACATGCCCCACTTTGTGAGGGAGATGGGGCCCCACTCTGGACTGGACACCCCCTGCCCCTCATCACCTGGATTACAATCAAGGCAATGATGTGTGACGGTAACAACGGTAATAGTAATAATAACAGTGACAACAGCTAACATTTACTGTCCACTGGGTGGTGCGATAAAAGTCACTGAAGCCTCAACAACCCTATGAGATAGGTCCTATTATATGCCGATTTTACAGATGAGGAAACCAAGGCACAGGGAAGTGAAGGCACTTGGTGGGGGTCACAGGGTTAAGTAAACAGGTCCGACTTGAGAAGTCACATTCTCCACAACCTACCCTCAGATTCCAGCCCGGGCTCTGGTCCTGGGCCTGGCGGTTAGTGACCTAGCCCTTCTCCAGTCCTGCTGCCCCCACCACTGCGGTCCGAACCCCCACAAAAAACCTCTCGCCTGGACTGGGCGTGGTGGCTCACGCCTGTAATCCTAGCACTCTGGAAGGCCGAGGTGGGTGGATCGCTCAAGGTCAGGAGTTCGAGACCAGCCTGAGCAAGAGCGAGACCCCGTCTCTACTAAAAAAATAGAAAGAAATTAGCTGCACAACTAAAAATATATAGAAAAAATTAGCTGGGCATGGTGGCTCATGCCTATAGTCCTAACTACTTAGGAGGCTGAGGCAGGAAGATCACTTGAGCCCAGGAGTTTGAGGTTGCTGTGAGCTAGGCTGACGCCACGGCACTCACTCTAGCCCAGGCAACAGAGCGAGACTCTGTCTCAAAAAAACCTCTGGCCTGGCCCATCCGGCTCCTCACCCCTTCAAAGGTAGGCTCTGGAGGAATAAGACACACTGTGTTTTAACTGTCATCATTTTCCCCTCATTACAGAAGCGATGTATGTTCACTGTAGAAAACTGGAAGGAAACAGGAAGGCATTAGGAAAATAAAATTATTCTTCTCCCAGAGAGGACCACTTCTGATATTACAGTGCGTGCCCTTCCAGCCTTTTTATTTTCTAAACATAATCAGGGACAAAGAAGAAGTGTCAGCGCCAAAAGCTTGGTGGAAGCCACTCCTGCCTCAGTTTCTCCATTCATGCCATCAAGACATCCCCCAGTAGCATAGGATTTGCTCTGTGTCTGGCCCTGTGCTGAGTACCTGCCACACAGTGCCTCATTTTACTCTCACTACGACCAGATAATCTAAGTAATAAAATCCCTACTTTATAGGTAAGCATTAAATGAAGGTTCAAAGAGATAAAGTAACTAGTCCAAGGTCATATAACTGGTTAGTGGAATAGTCAGGTTCAAACTCATGACTATTTGGCTCCAGTAATCTGAACTGTTTTCTTATAATTTCCTGGAGCTGGAATTGCCAGGCAAGTGTATACAAAATCCCAAACTTTGTGATAATTCTGTACCAACCGGTCCTTAAAAGGGCGGAGGGGGGGCAGCTCCCAATTTACACCCCTGTTAATAAGATCTATTTCACCACATTCTTGCCTATGTTAGACTTTATTTAAAAAAAATCTGCCAGTTTTGTCATACAAATTGATGCACCATCGCTGTTTCCAATGGCATTTCTTTAATTTCTGGTGTGTTTTTTAGCTTCTCTGTGAATCTGGGGCCCACTGGTCAGGGCCTGATGTCCTCCCAGCTGGAAGCCCTGCTGCCCCACGTCTCAGCATGGGGCATGCCTAGGAGACACTGAGTGAACAAGGGACACATTCGGCCACTGGACACCTTGCCCACTCTGCCACTGTGCACTTTGACCTTAGAAACAAGCCTTACCTGGAACAGCAGAATGTCCTAGAATGCAGGTGTCCCTCGGTCTACTTGACAAATGGAGAAACTGAGTTAGGAGTGGCCTCCGCCAAGCTTTCGGCTCTGACACTCCTTTTCCGTCCCTGAGGTGAACCTTGTCACGTGCAAAACCATAAACTTTCAAATTCGAGAAACCAAATGAACTCAAAGGTGAGAAATATGAAGAAAACCACACCAAGGTAAGTCATAACTAAATTATTCAAAACCAGTGGTAAAGAGTAAATCTTAAAAGTAGCCAGAACGAAAAGGAGACATATTACATACAGAGTGACAAAGATATGAATGGCAGCGTATTTCCTGTCAAAAACAACGCAAGAGACACGACAGCGGAATAACTTTAAAGTACCGAAACGCAAAAAAAGATCAGTCAACTTAGAATTCGACGCCCAGCAAAAATAACTTAAAAAAAAAAGTAAAAGAAAGACTTTTTCAGACA
>RJWJ010007651.1:19455-56702 GCA_004363605.1 Indri indri | reverse complement strand
GATTGCTCGAGCCCAGGAGTTTGAGGTTGCTGTGAGCTAGGCTGATGCCACGGCACTCGCCCCAGGCAAGACAGTGAGACTCTGTCTCAAAAAAAAAAAAAAAAAAGTACCGTGTCAAGTCACAAAATTGAAAGGGAGTGGCCTGAAGAAGCAGAAAGTTGAAGAGATCAGGTTTTCGGACAGAGCAGAGCTGTGCATTTACAGTACAAAGAACAAATGCGGCTGACATGGAGGCGTGTACTGCTCTTCCTCCAGGGTTACCTGCCTTGAGCGGTAGCTCAGCCCCAGGACCAGCGATCATCCCATTATCCTATACTCTCTTCCCCTGCTCAGGTCCATGTCTGTTCAGGAACAGGCCTTTTCTTTTTCCTCACCCTCTGTATCTCTCTCCTAGACAACGGCCTGACAACTGACCTTGTTGACTTTTCTCTTGCTAGCCTTAGAACCCATTCTTCACAGTGACGAAATCTTGTTCTATCTGACCAACATTTCCCTTGCTTATTTGCCTTTAGTGGTTTCTTCTCACTTATAAAGTCTACGCTCCCTACCCAGAATGACAGGCAAGATGTTTAATGACCTCCACGTACCTGCCTTTCTACCCTCATCTCTTGCCGTTCACCCACATCTGCCTGCAACATTGAATTACTAGCAAGCCTCCACAGACCTTGTTTTGCCATAATTCAATACTTTGTACAGGGCTGGGCACGCTGGCTCACGCCTGTAATCCTGGCACTCTGGGAGGCCGAGGCGGACGGATTGTTTGAGCTCAGGAGTTTGAAACCAGCCTGAGCAAGAGCAAGACCCCGTCTCTACTAAAAATAGAAAAAAGTTAATCGGACAACTAAAAATATATAGAAAAAATTAGCCAGGCATGGTGGCACATGCCTGTAGTCCCAGCTACTCGGGAGGCTGAGGCAGGAGGATTGCTTGAGCCCAGGAGTTTGAGGTTGCTGTGAGCTAGGATGACACCATGGCACTCTAGCCGGGGCAACACAGTGAGACTCTGTCTCTAAAAAAAAAAAAAAAAAAAAATACTTTGTACATGCCATTCCATCTGTAAGGAATATCTGCCTTCCTTGTCTATATGATAACCTACTATTGGCCTTAACAGAACTGAGTCACCTGCCTCTATGAAGTATTGCTTTATATCTTCAGAGTTAATAATTCTCTTCTCTGTCCACTTATATACTTTTATTACTGTGTATATTACACTGGAATTTATTAGTTTAAACATATGCTTCCTCTTCTAGATTGTGATTTTCTTAGGCCAAAGACTATTTATTACGAATCTTTCTTATCTCAACATTTGGTAAAATACTATGCATAGTCAGATGGTGACATTTGCTTTTGGGTCTGTGTGGCACAGATTAATTGTACAAAAGCAATCTGGGAGAAATGGAGATATACTAAAAATGCAAAGAAAGAAAAATAATATAGAAAACGGTGATGACAAAAGAAAAAATGTATTATAGACATTAATATGTCTAGAGATATAAATAGCAATAATTACCTTATAGTACAATAATTACCTATTAAATCTGAATAATCAGATTATTCAAATTGCATCAAAAGATGTGATTCACTTACGTTTTAATGGGCAAAAAAATCTAAAAATTATGCATAGAAATCATGAAGACTGTATATAAGAAAATTATACCCATGCAGATTTACCTTTAGTAAAATGCATTAATAGTATCTCTGTGTTATAGAAAAGAAAGAGTGATACACTGCCAAGATAACAAAGAATAGCAAAGTGGCTATATTGGCTGTTGGAATGGGAGAATATAATGCATTCTGCCTGATGTGCCAAATAAAAAAGAAGTTTTATAAGGTAGCAGAAGAAATGAAATGCTTAGAAACTCTTAACCACTCAAGAGTAAGTAAAATAGCTTCAAGTTACAAGGAGGAATCCAAACTGTAGACATAAATGTGAAATATGGAGCTGATGAATAATAGACAGAAGTGATGATAAATCTTATTTAGCATAAAAGAAATGACAATTCATCTGCTGGGCAGGGGGAAAAAGCTATGCAACTTGGGACAAATAGAAGAAAAAGTAATGGTTTCATACAATGAGAACAGAAAATAATCTTCTGAACTTTAATAGATTTAATAGAGAATCCTCTGCTGAGAGATAAAGGGAAGAATTTGTCTGTGGGGCACGAACACTAAATACCAGTGATCCTGTAGAATGGCCTTATAGAGGGGAGCGTGCTCCCCTGGGAACCCAAATGAAGGTGGCCAGAGAAAGGACTGATCACCGACAGTGAAAGAAAAGACACTCGATGTGGGAACAAAAAGTAGAGATAAAGTTTTGTACGTCATTCAAAAAACTCCAACACAGGGCACTGGTAAAATTGTTGGAAAACAGGCAAGATATAGTATGTAGAACAAAGAAGACATCAGGCTTATAAAGGAAAACACTTTGATCTTTAGATATACTATGTGAGAAATCCAATGATAAACTCATGGGAAAATCTGATGCACCAAACATATAAATGGAAGAAAGAAAATATCACTCTTCTAAAACATTCCCTGGGAAGGAGGAAAGAAACCTTTTAGGCTTAGGTAATGCAATGTTTTTCTGAGGAGGGAGTGAAACTTTTAGAAAACAGTTCTGAGAGCATGTAGGAGAGAGAAAAATATAAGTAAATTAAGGAATAATAGTATAAAGGGAAAATTACTATGAAATATAACAAGGTAAAATAGGAAACACTTTGTGTGTATAGAAAGAGATCTATGGAGACTCACCTAAATATAAGAATTCTTCAAATAATGTTTCTTTAGCAGAGGCGGGGAATAAGAGATATGATGGTAGACAAAGGCATCCCAGCCAGAGAAACAGAAAGAAAGAGGAAGTCCTCCCTCTTTCCCCATAAGCGATTATTGGGAAAAAACAAACGTGTCATATTTGAATAAAGATTGAATATTGACATATTGGACTGAAAATTCTATTTTTTTAAATTTGAGAGTGTGGATAAAAATAACTTCATGATTTTCTATTGTTAATATTTAAGATTGATCACAAACGCCATGTATCTATCACAGTTCTCATTTAGTGGTAGGGAAAAAAATTTCCTGCTGGATAAAACTTAAATGAACACTGAGAGATCAAAATAAAATTGCCTTTTAAGTATAGCCCAAAAGTAGTGTACATTAAATATACCAGTTAAATGTATCTGTTATTGGCATGAGCGTATATGTATATCAAATGTGTAACCTCGCTTACTCTATGAAAAGACCAACAGATGAAACTAAACAGAAGATAATGTGCTTAACTTTTAGGCACTTGTGATCTGAGAATCAAATAAATATGAAAAATGGAAAACTAACAAAGAAATTAAATATTTTTATAATAAAACAATGTAAGAAAAATCATACATTCTTATGATAATTATTATCAAGTAGTTCAAAATAATAGTAAAATAGAGGGATATAGGGCAAAATTTCTAGAGTAGTTGGAAAGATTTTACAAGGAAAGAAAGTCCAGTTAGCTGAGCCTGGAAGAAAAGTACTACTAATCATGTGGGAAAAAAAGAAGCAGGATTACGGATTCTGAGTACAGAATTGCTAAAAATAAATCACAAAACAAATAAAGGGTTAAACTCTGGACAATGGTAAGAGAAAAATAAAATAACATAAGCTAATTTAAAAAGTACATTCCAGATCTGTAGTAGAGATACCTGAGGTAATGATGGATAGCTGTCGATTCAATCCCCTTCTCCCCCTCTAAAGTGATAGAGGTTAGATTGGGAGAACTGCGAAGTCACGACTATATTTCCCAGATCTCCTTGCTCATAGGCGTGGTTATGGAGTAGAAGGTGAAGTTTGATACTTCTACCTTGAGGCTTTTAAAAAATAAATGTGCCTGTTCTATGTTGTCTTTTGCCTTTTGTCTTCAGCTGATTGGAAGTAAATGATGCCAAGACCCTAGGGGATAAAGGATCTGAAACCAGAAGGAAACTGAATCCCTGAATCACCATGTGGAAGAAAACTGCTAGCCAGACTGGAAAATCCATCATTGACTGGCATGGTGTAAAGCTTAAAATTAAGACTCAACATCATGTGCTGTTTTGACATCTGGTAAGTTGGGAGAACCTCAAATGGCCTAACTACTAGTTGGCCTTCCCACTCTGCTTCTGTGGACAAGTTTCCCTCATTTAAACAACCCCCCTTATCAGAGGGACCAGGCACAGTTCCTGTTTATCCCTGAGAAATGGATTTCAGTTTCTTACCTGCCTGCAGAATCATTCAAACACACCAACCACATCCCCTCCTGGGAATCAGGGACCATCCTGCCCTCTGGATGCTACAAAGCTTGCCTCCCGTGGGACCTGTTATTCACTCTGTTCCTGAGGACAACACCCATCTGGCCCTGTGTAGCATACAGCATCCTCCTTCCCCAGGGCTTTGAGTATACATGACTAGTAAACAGCTGTTAATCTCATCCACCCAATGTCAGATGTGGTATGTTTGGCCATCCTCATAACCTAGGGCAGGAATCCTTTCCTCCCCGGTGGGGTAAATAGGAGGCAATTAAAACACCTGCCTAGATGTTTTAAAACATCTACCTACAAATGGAAACAAATAAATGACTTGACCTATCAGATCAATTGTGTCAGAATCTCTGAGATGTCAGGACCGGGGATCAGTATATCTTAAAATGTCCCCCTAAAGATTCTGATCGCAACCAGACTTGAGAACTATTAAGGAAGGAGCATGTCATCCCTTCTTACCCTAGCCATCTTGGAGCACACAAACATGAACAAACCTTAAGAATGGTGGAGCAAGAAGACAGAATTGCAGGTCGCTGAAATCTTGCTGGTCCCTCAAACCAGCTTCCTTTTCTTTTTGTTTCAGAGACAGGATTTTGCTCTGTCACCTAAGCTGGAGTGCAGTGGCCCAATTATAGGTCACTGTAACCTCAAACTCCTGGGATCAAGTGATTCTCCCGCCTCAGCCTCCCAAGTATGTGGGACTACAGGTGTTCCCCACCTCCCCACACCCCAGCTAATTTTTTGTGTATGTAAAGAAGAGGTCTCACTATGTTGCCCAGGCAGTGCTGGAACTCCTGGCTTCTAGCACTCCTCCTGCCTCAGCCTCCCAAAATGCTGGGATTACAGGCGTAAGCCACCACACCTACCCCAGCTGACTTTTATAGAAGATCTAAAATGTCTATCATCTATTTTTTTTTATTTCAAAGTACTATGCGGGTACAAATCTTTTTGGTTACATGGATCACTTTTATAATGCTCAAGTCATGATTATAAGTGTGCCTGTCACCCGAATAGTGTTCATTGTACCTGGTAGGTAGGTTTTCACCTATCTTGTCCTCCCTCTCTCCCCTGCTTGATTTCCATTGAGTTATACTTATCTCTATGCACGTGTGAGCTCATCGATTAGTTCTAATTTAATAATGAGTACATGCGGTATTTGCTTTTCCATTCTTTAGATACTTCACTTAGGACAATGGTCTCCATTTCCACCTAGATTGTTGCAAAAAGCATTAAGTCATCCTTTTTCATGGCTGAATAGTATACCATGGTATACATATACAACACTTTATTAATCCACTCATGAATTGGTGGGCATATGTGTTGATTCCACATATTTGCAATTGTGAATTGTGCTGCAATAAACAGTTGAGTACAGGTGTCTTTTTGATAAAAATGACTTCTTTTCCTTTGGGTAAATATCCACTAGTGGGATTACTGGATCATTTGGAAGGTTGACTTTCCTCAAAGAACTAAAATGTTTATCATCTTTTAGCATGGTACATATTAGGTCTCTCTCACAGCAGCCAAACATATATCTTAAGTAAAACATAGATTTTGGTCCTTATTCCATCACTGGTCACTAATTGGGTATTTTATAGAGAAATTTCTTAACTCTTTCCCATGAACTATTTATTCCATCTTTAGAAATGGGTGCTAAATAGATACTTTAAGGACAAAGATTCTAGACCAAATGCCAAGCACTAAGACGACCAAAATTCAATGCAAGCTATTCATTTTTAACCTGTTTCAACTCCACAATGACAATCTCAACAAATGATAAAGTTTACATTTTACAAACAAGGAAACTGAGTCCCAGTGAGGTTAACAGATGTCGCTAAGGTCTTGCGGCTAGTAAATCATGAAGCTGGGATACCAATCCAAACATTTTACCTTCAGAGTCTTTGCTTTCATCTATTCTACTACACTGAATATGAATTAAATTAATGTTAATTTATGAAAGCACGTAATAGCATGTTTATCACATCTTAGGCATTAAAATGATCTTTCCTCTTCTCCCTGTCCTAATCTTTACTGAATAAACCCACTTACACATACATAAACACATATAACCACACACACACCCATATACCCCTTTTTGTTTTCCTTCCCATCATGAGATTACTTATAGTAAACAATAGTTTTCCGGAAAATGATATTGAGGCTAAGAGTCAAAAGGCAATGAGGGAAAATTCCTTTGGCATGGTTGGGAACAAAAAAATCTCTACCTAATGTTAAAAGGAGATACCCCATTTTCTCCGCAATCCTTCAGCACCCTACCCAAAAATACAAAGCAAAAGTTTTATCGACTGTCTCAATACAAAATTCAGCATGCAAGAATGAAATGAAAGCTTACTGATGGTATTTATAACAGTAAAATAACATGCAATTGACAAACAAAAGTTAAAAACAAAAAAAAAATCCACAATAAAAATACTCAGCCCTGAAAAAATTGAAATGTGGCTGCCCCAAGGACATAAAAATGTGACAAATGGAATTTATGTCAAAAAGAAATGTCCCTCCCTAAACACATTAAAGGGAAAGACTGTCACACACCAGACACATAGACAGGAAGAGATGTCCTGGCGGGGTGGAGAGATGGGGATATGCCTGGAGCACATGGTAATAAAAGATGAGAAACTTGAATACAAAGGCGTGTTATGACTGACCCACATGTCATAAAAGATGACACACTTGAGATTCTGTCTGGGAAAAGATGACTTATCAGAGAAGTTAGTAGGTAAAATATGGAATGTTTTACTATTACAGAGACAGATTTTATCTTGTGAATAGCTCTTCTGAGTCAGCTTACCCTGCGTCTTTTGTTCCTTTCATGTTGGGGGCGGGGCAAAGGAATTGCAAGGAAGCCTCCTGAGATCTCCCAATCTTACCAGTATTTCCCTTGTTTCTACTAAATACATTTAATAATTCATCAAAATGTGTTTTCCAAATCTGTTAAGAATAGCAGCATAATATTTATTCCAAGAAGCAAAAAGCAAAGCCAGACATATGAAAGTATCCAAGCATATTCAGAAATACACAAAGGAATTTTCTAAGAAGTGGTAATTTCCTAAGCAGTGATAATGTAAAATTCCTGCCATCTTGACTTTAAGATATTATTGATCTGTCTACTTGTTCATCTACATTATGCATATAATGCCCACTTCAAGTAAAATTTATCTTTATAATTCTATTCTGAGAAGGTGTCTGGGCTCAGATCTACTGTAAAGGAAAAAAAAATGTCAGTGAAATACCACACTAATTACGATTCTAAGGTACTTTAGAACCTTCTAAAATCCAAGCCCAAATTATTTTTGGAAATTATTTTATTACTCTGAAAAATAACAGATGTCTGTCTCATAAATTGCTTGAAAATGAACAGAATTTTTTTTTTTTTTTTGAGACATTCTGTCACCCTGTGTAGAGTACAGTGGTGTCATCGCAGCTCACAGCAACCTCAAACTCCTGGACTCAAGCAATCCTCTTGCCTCAGCCTCCGCAGTAGCTGGAACTACAGGTGCCATGGTGTCCAGCTGATTTGTATTTTTAGTAAAGACAGGGTCTCACTCTTGCTCAGGCTGGTCTTAAACACCTAAGCTCAAGCAATCCTCCCTCCTTGGCCTCCCAGACTGCTAGGATTACAGGTGTGAGCCACTGTGCCCGGCCCAACAGAAATTTTAAATAAACTTAATTTCTCTAGAAAGCTGGAGAGAAACCGCAACTGATGTTGTGAGCTTTTTAAAGCACCACCTGTGCACTACATGTGATAAGAAGCCATTGTTTGAAAGCTATCTCCACAAAACTACACAGACTTACGAAGTGTCAGCAGAGGGTGCTCTGCAACACTAGACAAAAGGGGTTTTAGTCCTGACTCTGCCTCTTAGTAGCTGGGTAATTGCAAGCAATCTACCTAACCTTTTCGGCCTCTCATTTTTATCTTCTGTAACATCAAGATAGTAATAGTACATCCATGGTAGGTGTTTCTAAAGGATTAAATGAATTAAAATCTATGCTACTATTATTTAATATTATCATATGATCTATCATGAAAATGTCCTTAGCCACTGCCTGGATATAGCACAAACCTGAATAAATCAGACAATTGTTCTTTAAAAAATCAAAGTGTCAAGACACTGTGTTTTTCCTATTAAATTACCAAAGATTAAATAACAATGAAAATACTGAATGCTGTTAAAGGAATGGTTGAATAGGCACCTTCTCATACTGCTGGTACATGGATAAGTTGGTAGAGCCACTTTAGATCTTAATAGATTATTTTGCCTTGTTTCCATGGAGAAATACGGGAGAAAATATACCAAAATGAAAACAATGGTTACTGCCATGTAACATACACTGTGTAAGCATTATTTTGCTCATACAGGAAAGACTAGGATATGATGCTAGTGAAAATACTTATAGCACAAGGTAGAAATTTGTATAATAGCTATTATAAGAGACATAAAATGCTATGAAGTTTTAGAGTCAGAAAAATTTCTTTCAAGTGGAAGTAACTGCATCAAGTTTCAGGTGATCACGGCATTCGTGAGAGCTGGAATTTAGACTGCCAGAGACTGAACGTAGGAAAACATTTGATAATAAGAGAAAAAGATCAGATACAGGACAGGACTGGGCATAATTAGGAAATAGCAGGCCATCCCATTTATCTACAAAGTGACACAATGGACATTCTTTGGGATGTGCCCAGCCATCACTGGAAAATCACATTCATGGAGTTACGTTACATCGGGACGATTGTAAAAAAAGAAAAGAAAAATTAAAAACTTCAGGCAAAATGGTGTTTAACTCATTTTTTAGTAAGGCTTTAAAATCATAAGATTTCAACTAAGAATCTCAATTTCTGGGACATTAAGCCTGAATATTGGCCAGAAGTTGCTGCTTCCCCTTTCAGAGTGGATGTGCTTGCCCAAGGTCATGGCCACACAAAGCATGCACAGGTGCACCTGCCTCCAACACCGGCTTGATTCGCTTTTCCTGTACATTGGAGTTCGCAGGTAACAGTAGGACATTAGAAGCCTGTTGAATGGGGACACTAAAAACTACTTCAGGACCATTTTGTCTCTGTAATTTTTTTTGAAAAGATGTGATTTATTTATTTAGTCATTTATACCAGAGTATATCACATCCAAAAGGAATGCTACATTTTCACAGTTGCATGTGTTGCATGGAGGGTGGGTGGTGTTACTAATTTATTTAAATTTTTTTTTTTCTGTTTGCCCCCTTACAGCAAGACCAACTCAAATGTTTTTATTTCTCTTCTCCATTCAAATCCCTTTTGTTTTTTCCTTTCCTATTTTTAAACAATGCTAGAAAGAAGCATGGCCAGTTCTTCCCCGTGGATGTCTCTTCTGCAGACTATAAAACTCTTTTAAATGATTAATTAGTATTCACTGCATTAACTTAGTCCTTTTCTTAGTGCATCATGCTAATACTCTCTGACATGTTTCAGATTAGTACATTTCTTAATGTTCTTTAATGTCTTTAATTCCTTTCTGATCTTGAGCTCCACTTTTATTATTATTATTTTTTTTTTTTTCATTTTCAACCAGTATGTTCTCTAAGTCTCTGGAGAAAGTGGATCAAGGAAAGATTTCCCTTGAGATTTTTTTAGTTTATTTAAAAGAATGTAATTTTTTTCTATGTAAAAATGCTTGTGAGACATAAGAGCTGTTAGAAGCATCTCCTTGAGAACAAGAGTCCCTGATCCACAATGATATTAATATGAACATCGATCGAACGGTTCCAGTGAGTCCAGCCCATTCCTTAGTATTAAGTTCATATGAGCACATTTACTCTTCACAAGAACTTAAGCTTCACCACGTAGAAGGCATGTGCTGTTTCCACCTCCACAGTGCGTGGAGGAGGAATTCAGGTACAGAACCTGAGATCACTCTCCCCAACAGCACAGCTGGTTGGGAGCCACTCCAAGCTGCAGAGCCAGGCAAGCCGGCTCCAGCTCCCTGCCTGTGCCCACTGAGCCCTCCTGTCACCCGCCTGTCCCAGCCCCAGTCACACACACTGCCCAGCATATGGGACACAGTCCGCGAGCTCTCACTGACTTCAGTGCAGTTTAATTATAATGTGCTAAGATAAATAGAGAGATCAGATAGGAAAAGTAGAAATTGTAAATGTTTAGCCATCATTTTGAGTGGCAGACAACATAACTAAAATGTTATATTACATCCTTATCTGCGGCTTTCTTTGTGGTATTTGCTCATTCTATCATTTTCCACACTCAAACATGCACCCTAACAATGAAGATGAAAGCCATAAGAAAATCTCATTTAACAAATCCGTTTACTCCACCACATGTTTTATACTTTTATAATCTTGAAAACATAAAGAAGTATTGAAAATAATATAATAAATATCTATATTTACATCATCCCAAATTGACTATTAACAAACATGTTTTCTTTATCCTCCTTTCTTGGCAAAATGAATAAAACAATGAAGATAATGTCGCAATGCCCTTTAGAAAACGCAATTCTTTTTTCTTGGTGTGATCTAGTTTGCTTTGATCCAAGATGCTGGTTCACTGCCAAGAGTGAATCCCTTTCCAGCCAAAGATGAATCTTTCCTCATAGTTCACTCCTCTCCCTGAGTATCACATGAAAAAGACACGGTGCCTCTAAAACTATTGTTGCAATTGTCTTGCTAAGGTCAGCTAAAATAGCTCAATTGTCTTTAAACACTGGTTTATAATGGTTTCAATTTTTCCCATTATCCATGAGGATAACTTAATAATAATCTATTTTCAACACAGCAAATACTCCATCTGAAATATTATTTATACACTAGTACCTGTAAAGCCACATTATGGAAGACCTTGAAACTTTCCCTTGTTTTTCCTCACAAAATATTTTTAGATTTCAAGTTAGTTTCCAGAGAAAGTCTCCACATAAAGTGCAAGAACCAATAAGTGTTCTCTAAGCTTCATATCAGTCATCAAAATCCTTTAATCATGTGAGCCGAATTGGCACATCTGTGAGGAGCTGAGCTTCATACTTTCATCCCATTTTTATATATTCTACTTTTGGGGGAAAATGTTTAAAATATATAACCTTCATGCTTCCATCCCCAGACCTATTTTTGGTTTCCAAAAGAATGCACTAAATATCCTATTCTCACCTTGCTCTCCTGCAATGAGCTTTCAAAAATCATTCTACAAACTACAAGTGTCTAATGACTTCTTCACTTAGAAGAATGGTGTATTTTCTCTTTGCTGATGTGTGTGGGTAAGTGATGATGCATACTTAAGTAGTATAGACTAGATCCCTAGAAGGACTTCCAAATTCTTGGGCTGCCTGGTTGTGCACAGGCAAACATCAATGCATGTAAAATTCCAAAATACTACATAAATACTCATTTTTATATTTTATATTAAAATTATCTTTTAATTATATCACTTTTCAGCATTTTCAGTGTATAAATCATCACTATATCACAATAATCACAGATCTGTATATGCAGACAAGCACATAATTTGGAGTTATAAGTAAAAATAAAGTCTGCGATAAGTACTATTTTGTAGTAGTAAATACCATTCCTATGTACAAACATTACTGCTAATATCACATTATGCAAACACGCATACACATACATTAAGAGATGGAATTATAGGTGAGCATATATAAAAGCAATCATTATTGCTATTGTGCTCCTTACACAAGAATATGACTACTAGTAGAGTTTGAGAAAATGAAATGAGATTAAAGAGTTAAAAATACGTCTATAGATAGATATGAAATAAAGATATCCCTAATGTACTTGAATGCACCCCATTTCAGACCAGTGTATGTTTTTGCAATCACCTTGTGTTCATCAGATTGTGTAAAGCTAGTAAAGAAGCCTTTTGTCATTATTTACTTATAAGCATGAAATTGGATGAAATTGTCTCCTTTAAGACAAAGGCCTAGTTCAAGCATGTTTTGACATAGAAAGCCCCAAGCCAAGTTTTGTACTTGATTCCATGGAGGTCAGACAATGTCATCTTGTCCTACTGACTCAGGAAAGTTTTCTGAAAGTTTTTGTGTTACTCTTCCTAACACTCAAAAGTACAGTCTCACCACTCAAGAATAGCTTCCATTGCCGTCCACTGCAAAACTACTGCTGGCAGTCTTCAACACCTTCTCGAGGAAGAGCAGTTTGCACTGCTGATAATACAATTTGCTCCTAAATTTTCCCTGTTCTAGGACAGTCAGAGACCTATACACTATTGGGGTGGCCTGTCTCATAACCAATAAGTATCCCTCCAATGTCACACTCACCATATGTCTGAGTTGTAACTTCCTCAGCATTGGGTGGAACTCACATCCCTATCATCTCTGCCACTGTTGCTGCGGATGCAACTTCCCTTTGCTCTCATTACTGGGAGTTTGAAATTCCCTGCTTCATGATGGTCCCCATAGGAAATTATAGCTTGGCTAGAAGTCAAGGGCCTTGCTTCTGGGGTCACTGACTTGCCAAGCAATATGGAAAAAGACAACAGGATTTCTTGCAGCTCTCCAGTCTTCACAACATTACCCTAAGGTTGACAACTTCCTGCATTGGGGAACACGACACTCTTGGAGAGATTCCATTGGCTGTCCCTCACCCAGTGCCAATACGCCCATGCAGAAAGGACACTGAACTCTGAGTATAGCTAGGAGTCTGCTCTAACTAGGATGCCTATAGTCTTCAAGGGATTGTCTCTCTTCTGAGGCTACAAATCTAGCCTTAAAGTCTCTGGTCATCTTCACAAAAGCCTAAGGTCATATACACAACGAGCAATGCTGTCTAGTTTGGACTTCTGTGACCATGAGATGAAGAGCCTGTTCACCCCGTAGTGCTCATAACACATACTCATTAAATTCCATGGGTCTGGGTTACTCACATTTATCAATTTCTTAGAGGCTATATCTTCCATTAGCGGTGAGTCAAACCATATTTTTCACTCAATTATGTTTCCTAATGGGTAAACTCCACAGTCCTTTATCTATCTTTCTGCTCACGAGCCCTTTCTAATTTATCTCCATTTTTTCTGATACCGAAATCCCTGCACTAAGTTTAGTGGCCCATACAAAACATCTTTAGAGCCCTATGAAAGGAAACTCACTATATGCAACTATAAAATATTGTTGCCAGTTTTTTTGTGTGTTTTGTCTATCATTCTGAAGATACACTCAATTTTTTGCACTCCTTAGTGTTTTCTGCCTCAGGATATAGACTTCCCCCCCCTATAATGTAGTGTTCTGTTTTTCTATTTTTAAATTTCTGTTGTCCCTCCCTCTTTTAAATTTGCTCCCTTCTAAAACCAATTGTGCTATTCTCTGGTCTTATTGGTAATTCTACTCCTTTCAAATCTCCTTGAATAAGCAAAAATAACACTAAATAATAGAAAATGTACTTTGCATGAAAAAATAGAAGAGACCAATCAGGTAATGACTCACTTTAAATAATATTACACTAATTAATTTGTAAGAATTTCCTACCTTATATTGTCCTTCCTAGTAGATACATTAACCTGACATATTAAAAAAAGAGAATTTATGTGCCATAATGTCTTATCAAATATTCTGTCAACCAACCCCAATAATGTTCATACTAATTGGTATATTTCATATATACACTACAAGTTCTTTCAAGAGCAAAGAGAGTAAAAGAAGGAGATAAAAGGAGATATAAATATGAAGGCAAAGGATTTTAAAAAACATGTTATAATATGTACAATTCCCTGGGTTTATTTTCCTGAGACTGTCAGCCAGTCTCAAAAAGTTATCTTTTTGTTTGTTTTGTTTTGTTTTTGAGACAGGGTCTCATTCTGTTGCCCAAGCTAGAGGACAGTGGTGTCATGATAGCTCACTGAAACCTCAAACTCCTGGGTTCAAGCAATCCTCAGCCTCCTGAGTAGCTGGGACTACAGGTGTGAGCCACCGCACCCAGCTAATTTTTCTATTTTTTGTAGACATGGGGTCTCACTTTTGCTCAGGCAGGTCTTGAACTCCTGGCCTCAATTAATCCTCCAGCTTTGGCCTCCCAAAGTGCTAGGATTACAGGCATGAGCCACCGTGCCTGGCCAAGAAAGTAATTTGCTATTACATTTTTACATGTGTGTTGCCAAAGCACCAGGGTTTTCCAGTATTAAAGAAAGTGTCTAATGTTTGAATATCTTTCCTGCTATTCCATGACTAACAGTTCCATCCCTGAAGTGCCTAGAATGGCCCAGGTTATCTTTGAATGTATAACTTCAATGGGTTGTGAAAATGAAATGCAAAAAAAAAAAAAAAAAAAAAAAGACTAGAAAAATATAAAAAAAATCAAATCCCAGAGGAGAATAACACTTTGTGTCAGCTTTCCTGTGATGTGAAATCCTGGTCTAGTTCATGCTACTTTTGTAGAAGATAGAGTTAATATTCAGGCCTTGCTGGTGTTTTGTTTATTGTTGTAAGACTTAAATTTTACTAAAATATTTTAAAATTAGGAAATTAATTGATGAGCCTCCAAAAAATAAAAGTTTATGTCAAGGTGATCTAGATGACAGCAGAAACAGAAGAGAGTAAATGAGCTGTAAGAAAGAAAGGGTGACTGCTATGAAAGAGATGGATTTTGGTGTTCACGTTTTTCCTGAGGGTTCTGGAGATGTTCCCAGTAATAGAAATGTAACTGCGGTAGGTATTCTGTTTCCTTAGTTAATTTGCAATGTCAAAGAATGAAGTTATTTATTTCTTCTAGCTTGAATGTAATCCTAACACCTTCGTGTTCTTTGTATATCACCTAAAATTAACCAAAAATGAAACAGCTTTATGTTTTCACATTAGTAAATAAGAAAAAAAAATTATAATAGATTAACTGCATCCAAAGCTCTAAAGTGTTGCACAGCTGGAAATGGGTTGGTGCGTAGACTTTTCTTCTAAGGTCTGCGCCCAAATCCTCCGTTCTGTTTGCATCCACAGCTTTTGTCTTTGGTATGAGTCATGTTGAAGAAAGATCTAAATTTAAATGATCAAAATTAGCACAATTTTATCAGCCAGGACTGTTCCAAGAAGCGTGTGGTCTCTGAAGCGGGGTCTGCAAAGCTGGGCCATCCTGTGAAGGCTCCCTCTCTCTAAAGAGATAGATGGAGATATATAAAAACTATAGGTAAACAAAAATATGTTGTACGTGAGAGATGGACACCCTAAAAACTCTGACTTGATCACTATACATTATATACATGTAACAAAATTTCATGTGGACCCCGTAAATTTGTACAAATTTTAAAAATAAAAATACAGAGGTAGAAATAGAAAGAGATGGAGAAGAGATAGGGAGAGAAAATATAAGGGAGCAGGAGAGGGAAATCAAGGAAATAAAAATAATATAAGCACCGATAGCGTCGATTTGAGTAAGGGCGTCACCAAACGTTACCCCAGCACTTCTCTCCAACTCGCCAGGCTGGGATCCAGGGCAGCTACCCCTGTTGCCCTGGCCAAGATATTATACGAATATTCTTTGCCACTTTATTGGAGAATCTTGGTTTCTCTAATGGCAGCTTACATTCCTCCAGGAAGCTCTATTTGCTACAGCACACAATTCAAATCTTAGAAATCCGTTCACTGCTTGACTTTTTCGTATCATTCTAGCCTCAAGTCCGTCACACTGAGCCACACTGAACTACCAAGTGTGTTTCTCTGCACACGCCAAGATCTTCGCTCATCTGCACCTTTACTTTGGCATCGCAGTGAAGAGGTCCTGCTCCCTTTGCCTGGAAATTGCCTCTACCTCTGTGTCCTTATAAACTGCCTCTAGTTTCACATTCCATTCAACTTTCACTTCTTTAAAGTTTTTCTAATTGCTTTGTCTGAAAAGGTAACTATTTATTTTTTCCTAAAGCATGTAGTGTATATGATTTGATTTTGTGTTTTCATTACTTGTGGTTGTTTACTTCCTAGAGCATATGCATTTTGAGGTCCATGATAAAAGGACCCGGCGTGTAGTGTGTAAGGAATTATTGCTGCGTGAGCAGATAGAGGAATACATTTTAAAGAATCTTATTTAATTACTCAAAATTAAAGGAAGTTATATATTATAGCTAATAAAAATATATAGAATGCTTATCTGTTCACATTTCTAGCCCAGGTCATATGATAAATTATAAAAAAGTTAAACTTTTATAGCATTGATCCTCTTTAAAATTTCTTCAGCTTTTTCGTAAGTAAATTTTTTATTCTCCCAGCTGCCTAGAATTCTCTAAATTTACCCAGGCCCCTACCTAGCCATCCCCAAAAAATCCTATTTTCTAGAACTAGGTCTTCCTTGAAACTCAAAAAAACCAAAACAATTATCTTAGAATTCACATAGAAAATCAGTGTCAACCTGTTTCCTGGGGCTAAGGAGAAAAATTGGTAGTTTGACTAGAAGGAAGGGAAGAAAGGGCTCCAGTGACATTAGCCAAAAGTACTTGGGGGTCCTTAATAATGAGAAGAAAATAATGGCCCCCTGCCTGCCTTCTGCCAGAAACAACAGCGCAAAGCAAGGAAGACAAACCTTCTCTCCATTTATAGCAATATGTTATTTTTAATGTTAATTAACTTTTTCCATTTAAAATATGCCAGAGTTGCAATTTACTCTGATTACATTTGAACAAAAATTTTCCAGTTGTATGAATACATGCAAACTGGTGCCCTGGATGTTGTAACTTTCAAGCAATGAATATATAGAAAAAAATTTTCTTCCTTTCAAAATTTACAGTACAGAGACCCATATTTCATTTTGAGTGAAAGCTCAACTTATTCTAAGGTGCAAAGAGAGCACATGCTGACTTTTCTCCAAACTTGTATCCAGCAGAAAGTAAGCAGTGACTCTTCTGTGAACACTTTTCCAAATTCTTGGTAGATCAATGAAGGTCAAAGTAGAATTAATTTAGAAAATTCTCACCTGACATTGCAGTTATACTTCAAAGAAGAGTAAAACTAGTGTGAGGTTTACCCCTAAAAAATGTACAGATGCTCCTCAACTTATGATAGGATTATGTCCCAATAAACTCATCATTAATCAAAAACACTGTAAGTTGAAAATGCTTTTAATACAGGTACACCCAACCTACTGAATGTCATAGCTTAGCCTAACCTACCTTAAACGTGCTAAGAACATGACATTGGTGTACAATTAGACAAAATTACCTGACACAAAACCTATTTTACAGTAAAATATTCAATATCTTATAGTAAAATGTTCAGTATCTTATGTAATTTATTGATGTTCTACTGAATGTAAATCACATTCACATCATCATAAATTCAAAAAGTTGTAAGTTAAACCATTGTAAGTTGGGGACTGTCTGTGATTCTTTACTCTTTTTTCTTCTCTGAATATTAAGTGATGAATCTTGACTCTGGATGACCTGTTAAGAACATGGGGAATGGAGTCAGACAAGAACTACATTCCAAATCCAAGTTTAACAGCTTCAAGCTGTGAGACTTTGGAGCTCTGTTTCTTCATTCATAATATGGGGGTTATAATAGTACATTCTGAATTAGTCTTCTGAACAAAAAGTAAAAAAGCAGTGAGACCATTGCTCCTACCTTAACAGGGAGAATAAGTTGGATACACCACAACAACACAGTTTTATAAAAAACCATTCAAGAGCTGGCAATGCAAAAAAAAAATCTAAATGAACTAAATTCCAGAAAGTGATGGGCCTTTCCTAGGAGAGAGCAGAGGTGTTTTCATCCCATTCAGAATGACAAAAGGAAACGATGATAGACAGTCAAACTTCTAACAGTGTTTAATAGCTTCATACGGGCTACCTCAGCAAGTATCCCCTGGCACAGAGCAAGTCTGCTTGCCAAGCCTTTCCTGCAGGCCGTCTCCAAGTGTACAGAGACAACATGCCAAAGGCTGAGAGCAGAGCATGAGAGCTGAAAGAGGTCCCCTCCTCAGAGGTACTGGTCTTTTTGATTGCAGGGCATAACTGTGTTAGCAAAATCTGATAATGATTCGACAAACACATAGAATCATAGTTTAACAGAGCTCATGGACATAGAAGTAAGAACTTCAAGAAAATTAGCAAATGAAATCTAGTAACATGTAAGAAAGATAAACTTCAAATATAGTTTACCTCGGGAATGCCAAACTTGTTTTAACATGTGAAAATAGTCAATTGTAGGTCATGTTGCTTACAGAATAAAAGAGATAAATCACATAAATATCACAAGGACAAGGCACACATTAAAAATTAATAAGCATCCATTCAAGATTCTTTTTAAATCTCTCAGAAAAATTAGAGTAGAAGGGAACTTCTTCAATATGTTTAAGGTCATCTATGAAAAATTTATAGGTAACATTATAATTAGTAGTGAAACATTAGAACGCATTTTTCCTAAGATCAGGAGCAAGACAAAGATGTTTGTTATTACTACTTCTATTAAACATTGTATGGCAGGTCCTAGAAGTGCAATAAGGAAAGAAAAAAAAATTAAAGACAATTAGATTGGAAAAGAAGTAAAACTCTTTATTCAAAAATGACATAAGCATGTGCAGAAAAAACTGTATGGAATTGGAATTTACCAAAAAAAAAAAAAAAAGCTCCTCTAGGAACTAATATGTGAATTTAGCAAGGTCATAAGATACAAGATGAATATACAAAAATAATTATATTTCTATATGTTAGAAACAAACAATTAGAAAATAAAATCTAATAATATATATAATTTATAATACATTAAAAAGCCTTTACCCTGAAAAGTAGGAAAAATGCTGAGAGAAATTGAACAAGACATAAATAGATATTCACTGTTTATGCGTTGGAGAACACCATACTGTTAAGATAGCTATTCTTTTCCAAAGTTATCTATACAATTAACATGATCCCAATTCAAATATCAACATGATTTTTGGGGGGAAATTCACAGACCAATTATAAAACTTACATGAAAATTCAAAGGATCTGGAATGATTAAAACAATTTTGCAAAATAATAACAAAGTTGGAGAACTTACACTACTTCCTGATGTTAAGAGTTACTGCAATACTATAATAATCAGGTATTGCTATAGGGATGAACAGACATAAACCAATGGAACAGAATGGAAAGTCTATAAAGAGGCCAAACATATAAATTCAGTTGATACGTGAGAAAGGCAGCAAAACAATTCAATAGTGCTGGAATAAATTGATGTCCTAATGTGAAAAAACAGGAAGTTGGCCCTAGCTCATTCCATGCACAAAAAACAATTCAAAATAGACCATGAACCAACCTAAAGATATATAGCGGAACCACAAAGCTTCTAAAAGAATACTTACGAGGATATTTTTACAACCTTGGAGTTGAAGAAGAATGTTTTAAACAAGATTGCAGAAGCACTAACCATACCAGAAAAAAAGATAAATTGGACTTTATTAAATTTTAAATTTTGTTCATCAAAAGATACTGTTAAGAAAATGAACAGGCAAGCCACATATTTGAAACAAATTTGCAGTACATATCTGACAAATTATACATATGTAGAATACATAAACTCTCTTCTAAATAAACAATAAATAAAAACTAGAAAAAAAAAACTTAAGTCTTAAACACACTTACTTCACAAACAAAGATAAGCAGACCTCCACCAGACCCTAAAAATTTGCTCAACATCATTAATCACCAGGGAAATAAAAACTAAAACCTCAAGAAGATACCATTTGTAACCAAAGAATGGATCAAATGAAATAGATTGGCAACGTCAAATTTAATGAGGATATAGAACAACCAGAACTCTGACATACTGCTGCCTGTGGAAATGTAAAATGGAGAAATGTCATCTTACAAGCTTAAACATACAATTACTGTATGACCTAGAAATTCCAATCCCAGGTATTCACTGGAGAGAAGTGAAAACACGTATCCCCCAAAATCCTCATACAAAATTGTTCAAAGAAACCTTATTCATAATTGTCAAAAGTGGAAGTAACCCAAATGTCCATCACTAGGAGATTGGATAGATTATGATCTATTAATACAATGGAATACTACCCATCAATTAAAAGGAACCACTGATACACACTATACACATTATAATATAGAAAATGTCAAAAGTATTATGTCCAGTGAAAGAAGTCTGACACGAAAGAGCATAAAATCTATGGTTATAATTATATGAAGACCAAGAACATCTAAGGTAACAGAAATTAGAAATGGTTCCTCTGGGGTTGAGAATAAATTGAGTTGAGTGCAAATTGACTGCAAAGGACCACAAGGTAACCATCTGGGGAAATGAACATATTCTATATCTTGTTTTAGGTGATGGTTATACAGAAATATGCAATTGTCAAAACATTTCAAACCAAGTATTTAAGATTATTATATATAATAATACCTGAATTTAAAAAGATAATGTATGTTAATATACATAAAGGAAATTGTACATATTTCATGGATTGTTCTATAAGGTTGACATAAAGTTTTTAACACAGTTCTGGAGACATACAAACACAGTTTATTTTGCCTTTAGTTTAAGTCAGAGTTTAGTGCAATGGGCTATCAAAACTAATAACCAAAATATTTTATTATGAGGTTACCTTAGAAATGGAGTCATATTCCAAGAAACGTGTTGTTGTATGTAATGAAAAAACTAAAACACTGAACAGAGAGAGAGAGAGATCGTGGATCCAGCCCCTCTTGAACTGTCACCACCTACATTCTCTTGCACGAGTCATTGGATCTCTTGCAAAAAGGATATCATCCCCCCCACCTTGTCCACAACTTCTTGTGAAGTGGAAATGAGAGTTCTGAATTAAGTGAACATGCTGTGAAAATTTCAAAGACCTAGAAAAATGTTTGGAATCATTCAAACTAACAACCACCAAATGTGATGTCGGTGAAATGTCGGTGATTTTGTTTTTCACACAGAACTACTTGTCAGAGTCCTGAAGAAGTAGGATTTAAAGCATTGCATTTCAAAGATACAAGTGAGCTTGCAATCCAACCTGACATGCTTTGTCTGGGAATGAACATCTTCAATTTGCTCCTGGAGTCAGTGCAACGCAAGCTACAGAGAGAAACAAAAGCTGCCAGTCGGCCTCGTGAATGCACAGGGAAATTCAATCTCGACCAGAGAAGCTGGCGGAGCTAAGAGGCCCGTCAGGATTTCTGATTGTTTAGGATGCAGCCTCTCCACTGAGGACAGCTGGGGAAATTACGCATTTTCTGTGAACTTGCCCAGTTCCATTTTATTACCTTCCTCATCCTCAGTGAGTACTAGAACCCTGCTATGTTCAGCTTTTACAGTTTGGGCCATTGTGATTTGCACAAATGTACAGTACAAATTGAATTTCCTCACTTTATTTTCTTTAATAAATTGAGAAAAAGTAAGACTTTGTGTATTTTAAATATTAAAACAATATTTATTGAAATTTATCTGAAGATTTTATGCAACTATTATTTGATTTAATGCTATTCTAAAATATATAAAGCTGTGATGACTTCTTAGAAAAAGAATGATGCTAAGAAAAGGTATTGGAGACATCACGACATTCTTTTCTGTAACATAGCTTCCCACCCAGAATAATCTGGCCAAAAAATATTCTCTGTAAAACAATTTCTGTGAAAAAGTAAGTTAGGGAAATGTTTTCTTTAATCATCCTGGTCATTAGCAAGAAATATACAGATATGAGATACTGGGACAGGTCCTTTGACAAAGGACTTTGGCTAATTTGAACATGGAATCATTTATTTAAATATAACACTCATTAATATCATACCTGGGGAAATGCTAAGTTAGCATTTCACATGGATCTGGATTTGTGATACTTCATGCAACTCTGTGAATAATAACCCTGAAGTTTCTATTTAAAGAGGCAACTTGGAATTTGGGCCCAAAGTCCCATCACAAATTTCACTATTCATTTTTCAGAAACAACTAATTCATCATTTTATTCTAAACTTCGCTGGAGTTTATTTCCCAGGGAATAAAGGAAGAAGGACGGAGCAAGAATAGATACAGAGCGGGAAACAGTGATAGCTCTAATTTGGGACTGACAGGTGTTCGGGCTTCAGTGAGTTGTATCATCAGCAGTGAAGTGAAGTTTGTGTTTAGAGACAGAAAGTAGCTTCCTGCATCTGAACATTCACCAGCCTTGGAGACAGGATATATGGTTTTTCCCTGAGTTTTGTGTGACCTTGAGCAAGTTTTGCCTTTTTTATCCTAGATTCCCATGTGCGAAACACAGTTGATTATATCTGCCCTAGCAATCTAGGTCTGCAGTGGGGATAATATCCAAGAGAAGGATGTATTTAAACGTGCTTTGAAAAATGCAAAACACTGTCAAATGTGAAGTATGATTAAGCTATAAATTTCAAAGGCAGAGTAGCTGGACACCTTGTAGAGAGAGGGTCAGAGACCAGGAATGACTGGCAATTTTCCCAGTCAGTATATAATTGCTACTCCCTTTCTAGCATGGGCTTTCTCTTAACCCTTTGGAAGGGTGGCAAGGATGATTGGTTTAGACGCTGTCATGGTGGCCAGCAACTGAAAAGCGCACTGTTTTACTTCCCTTCAGGTTTAAGTGATCGGAGAATTGTCCTTGACCTTGCAGGATAGCCAAGAAGTTCTGTGGAAAGAAATGTAAGTGAATCACAAAGAAGCTCAAAGAATATGAATTTCCTAGAGAATCAAAAGCTTTTATTAGTGAACCTTATCATTCATGTGTGTGAACTTGGAGACACTCTGCTATTTCCAATGAATACATGTGATATTTTTGCATATATGTAACTTGGATATCAGCTCTCTGGGTATCCCAAATCTTTCAGTGTAATAGAGATAACTTTTAGTAATATTTACATTTAAATGACTCATAAAGTCCTAAATAAACTGAGAAGTGGGGAGCTTAAATTCTTCCTCAAATTCCTTCCTCAAATTCTTTGTCTGAACTGTTTTTTGTCTGACTCCGGTACCGCCCTAATCCCTATCCTCTCCGAAGTATCACCTTCACACAACACAGCCTCAACTGAAAGTTTCTGTGCAGTAGAAGAATTAAACTGATTTACTTCATGGCAGATAAATTCAAATGTTATATGCAGACACCCTAGGTTCAGAAATTTACCTGAAAATATCCACCTCCTTAGAAATTCTCATTGGCTCCTTCTCTCTGGGTGGCTATAAAACCTTACTCTTCTCTACTTGTTCTATTCTCTTCCTAAAGGGTCCCCCAGAGATTAAATAAATAATTTGCATTTTAACATTAATGAGACTTACAATCTGCTTAATCTATAATTTAAAATAAATAAAGGTTACAGGCAGTAAAAAAGTGCAGGTTAGGTATTAACTTGATTTTTCTCTCTGAGGAGAGAGTAATGATGGGTTGGGAGCCTGAAGGAACATATTATTGCCTCTGCCTTCTGAGGCTTGTGGGGGAGCTAAGAGAATGAAGCTCCTAAAATCTAAAATCTGAAAAGAAATAACCTTTTGTTAGTAGGAAAATCCTCATTTGGAGGGAGTAAACTTAGGTCTTTACTATGACTTCAATGAAAGAAAGGACTGTATTTCTTTGTGTAATAAGATAGGAAAGACATTCTATTTTGTAAAGCTGGATGAAGGGTACACATCTTCATTTTATTATTCATAAATGTATATGTACATATGCATAGATCTTTGTTTCATTAAAAAATTATTTAAAAGTGGGCCGGGCGCAGTGGCTCAAGCCTGTAATCCTAGCACTCTGGGAGGCTGAGGTGAGCGGATCACTTGAGCTCAGGAGTTCGAGACCAGCCTGAGCAAAAGCGAGACCCTGTCTCTACTAAAAATAGAAAGAAATTAGCCAAACAACTAAAAATATATAGAAAAAATTAGCCAGGCATGGTGGCACACGCCTGCAGTCCCAGCTACTCGGAAGGCTGAGGCAGGAGGATCACTTGAGCCCAGGAGTTTGAGGTTGCTGTGAGCTAGACTGATGCCACGGCACTCTAGCCAGGGCAACAGAGTGAGACTCTGTCTCAAAAAAAATATATTATTATTATTATTATTATTATTATATAAAAGTAAGCCAAATCAGTTTCCCCAAGCATAGAGAAATCTAAAAGCAAAAAAAGAAAATTATTTTAGTAAATCCTACATAGTTCTATTATTAATTTGTAAACATTGTTAAGAGCATAGAGAGAAAAATAGCTGCAGAAAGCAATTTACTCAGTGGGACTCTTGTTTATTTACGCAGAAGGGAGCGTCTCAGGGAAAGCTCCGTGTGTTAGCCGACCCCAATCTGCATTAAGGAGTGAAAATGGACCTGAGTCCACTACAGAACTCTTAAGAAATTGTGACCTTGAGAAGGCATTTTTCTGAAATTTTTAAAGCAGGGATTATAATATTTTTAAATTGGGGCAAATCTCTAATTCTTATTCTATAGGTAAAGAAATTGAAGACCAGTTGATTAATGAACTTGGCTAGTGAAACTGATGTTCTGATTGACAAGCCTGAGGTAGAACCCAGGTGCCAAGATTTCAGTGGTCTGTCCACTAAAATAGGAGCACCCGCCCTAGCTACCTAACAGGGTTTTGTGGGGTAAAATGTGAGTGAAATGTAAATGCATCTAAAGGATTATCATTTCTTAGCTTCAATTGAAGTGAATTGTTACTTTCTACGTAAGATTTAATTGTGTTGTAGATCTACTTGTTTCTTTATCTGGCTTTTTTCCCTTTCTATTTTAGGAATCAAATCGCTGCTAACACCTGTTTCCGAGCTGAAGCAAGGTGGTCACATTTCTCTGGTCAACAGTGACATCTGGTGGACAACTAAAAAATTTCTACATTTGCTGAGACTGAAAGTTCCAGAGTCACAGGAGCCTCCAAGAAGCATCACCCAGGAAGTGCATTTTAGACATTAGAGACACTTGGTCCCTACCATGGTATGGGAGATCAGGAAAAAAGAAAGATGATATCAAATAAGTCTCAGTAATGATAAGAGAGCTTCCAAATATCTAGAAACCACCCAAGGAAGTAATGTTTTAGAGACTTGGGGTCATCTCCTTGGTAACTCACTACTTTCTAAGATAGTATGTTTCATCTATGGAATAAATAAATAAATGAAAAGTGTATTTTCTCCTTTTCATTTCCTTCCCTTTTACTACTATTGAAGCATACGGCTAGAGAAGGGACAACACACACACAGAAACACACAAACACAAATAGTCGACCCTTCATATTCATGGGTTAATTTACTTCTGTGGATTCAACCAACTGCAGATCGAAAATACTTGGCAAAAAAATGTGTTTCTATTCAACTTGTACAAACTCTTTTCTTGTCATTATTTCCTAAACAATACAATATAACAATGGCTTACAGAGAATTTACGTTGTATTAGGTATTATAAGTAATCTATAGATGACTTAAAGCATATGGGAGAATGTGCATAGGTTATATGCAAATGCTATGCCATTTTATATCGGGGACTTGGGCATCCTTGGATTTTGGTATCGCCAGAAGGTCTTGGAACCAATCCCATGGATACCAAGGGATAACTGTGTTCATATGTGTGTATCACATCCTACTGGTTCTGTTTCTCTGGAGAACTCTAATACATAAACCCACAGAGACTGGGTACAACTCAGGGTAAAGTGTGTATATATATTAGGGGAAGGAGCTTCATTGATAACAAAATTCTGTTACTCCTGGTGGTGTGGAAATGCTACATAAAAAATCAGTTATGCAAAAATAATTTCTCAAACTCCTGACCTTGAGCGATCCACCCGCCTCGGCCTCCCAGAGTGCTGGGATTACAGGCGTGAGTCACCATGCCCGGCCTGTAATTTCTTTTTGTACATTTAAGTTTATATGCTGAGGGGCAAACCTCCTGCACGGGTAAGGAAGGAGGGTCACAGGGTAAACGTGCTTTTATGCTGAGATCTGCGAATCCAGGCTGAACAGTCCAGTGCATGTTACTTTTGCTCTTCTTTCATAGCACTGGCTTGTCAGATTCATCAGCAGTGTTGTTTCCAGAAACTGTGTTTAAATGCCATTTCTCATTAAGAGAATGTACAATGCAAAACTGATACATAAATATATAATACTTGAACCAAAAATTGTATCCTTAAATGCATGTCAAGGTGACTATAATATTTCTCTTTAAATCTGTTAAAAATTTTATTGTCGTAAGTACAGTTAACATGAAATCTGCCCTCTTGATAACTTTGTAAGCGTCTAATACGGTAGTGTTGACTATACACACAATGCTGAATAGCAGAGCTCTAGAACTGACGCATCGTGTTTAACTGACACTTTATGCCCTTTGACTAGCAACTCGATTTTTCCCTTCTTCCCAGCCCCCGGCAGCCACCATTCCACTCTTTGTGTGTATGATTTTTGACTATTTTAGATACGTCATATAAATGGAATCATGGAGCATTTCCTTCTGTGACTGGCTTATTTCACGCAGCATAATGTCCTCAGGGCTTATCCGTATTGTCTCATATCACAGAATTTTCCTCTCTTTTACGGTTGAATACTATGCCTTTGTATTTATATACTATATTTTCTTTATCCACTGAGCCATCAACAGACAGGTTGTTTGTTGATAGGTTGTTTCCACATCCTGGCTCTTGTAAATAATGCCTCAGTTAACATTGGAAGTACTAAAATCTCTTCAAGATCCTGATTACAATTCTTTGGGATAAATACCTAAAAGTGGGATTGCTGGATCATATTTTCAATTTTTTGAGGAAGCTTCACACTATTTTCCATAGCGGCTGCACCATTTTCCATTCCCACCAACAGTGTACAAGTGTTCTGATTTCTCCACATCCTCACCAACGCTGGTTGTCTTTTGTTTTTTGATAGCAGCCATTCTATCAGGTGTGAGGTGATATCTGAGTGTGGTTTTGATTTGTATTTCCCTGATCATTAGTGAGGTTGAACATCTTTTCATATATTCATCCACTATCTGTGTGTCTTCTTTGGAGAAATAGCAATTTAAGTCTTTAGTCCATTTTCAATGGGGTTTTGGGGTTTTTTTGATGTTGAGTCATAGGAGTTTCTTATATACTTTAGAAACTAACTCCTTATCAGATATATGGCTTGAAAATATTTTCTCCCATTTTGCAGGTTGCCTTTTCACTCTGTTAATTATTTCCCTCGGTGTGCAAAAACTTTTTAGTATGATATAGACCCTCTTATCTATTTTCATCTCAAAATACGTACCTTTAGAATATATTGTTACCAGATATAGGAGGTCTGCATTTTTACTGAGAAAGATAAACCAGTTATGAGAAGTAGATTATTACTTCTATGTGAAAATTCTCATTTGAAAAGTTGTTTTATTTTTCCCCAATGGCTGTCAACTCATATTAGTACAAATACTATCTTGACAACAATTTGTAATTCTTCTTCTCTGATTTGTTTTTAAATTTTATGTTATAAATCTTCTTGCCATCTTTCAGTCTGATTTGTTGTTACTATTTTTTCCTAATTAATTTTTGACACAACTCAGGAAATTGTTTTCTGAAGTAAAATGTTTTTAATCTTAAAAAATTCTTTCACTGATAATTCAAAGACATTCACCCTTCCTGTCTGTTTAATTTCTAAATAGATCTTGTATTTGTCATAGAAGAGCTTTTATTAGCTTTTAAAACAGAAAATATCTATACCAGCAAGGATAACCCATGAGAGATACACTGTCATTTTGATATAATGCATCTATTTACTACATCTATCTGGGAATAAACCAAATGAATAGATTTGGCCTGTGGAACATTTCAACAGTGAGTTGCCTATAGAAACAGGCCAACAGCAATACTTGAGCTATTATGACAAAAGTCACAAACTAGACTGACTAGGAGTGGTTAAAAGGGTCTCAGGGATCTCTCTGCCAGGGATAACATAATATGCTTTAACACTTCAGAAATATTAGATGATACTCTTTTGAAATATTTTATTAGAGAAAACTTTAGCCATTTTTCTTTTTAATCTACTGAGAAAGATGACAAGATATTATATCATCCCCGGGGCTGAATAATAGTAAAATTTTTAAACCATTTTCATGTGCTTTATACTTTATGCCCATCCATCCTGATATCCAGAAATCTTTAAAGTGTGTTCCTCAAATTGTGAAAAGAGAATGACCTCAGCTAAAAGAAACAAAAACATTTACCTCCATATATATCTATAAAAATGTTAATTTAGTTTTGACCTCCATATGAAATAAGAGCTTGATAATCAAATATGCAGTAGATTCTGGATTTCTTGAAAGTTTTAATGGTTATATTGTTTTGGGTTTTCAAAAAACATTTTGAATCATATTTTTCAGTTATTTTTGAGCTTATTTAATTTCCTGGAGGTCTAGAGGATATCAAATCCATCACTGGATCTGGCACAGAAGCCAATAAATTCCTGTTCCAGCCTGTCCCCATCTGAGGGACAAGGACTGTCACAACAGTCCTTGTCGGTTCTCTCGCCCAACTCAGAGTGGCTTGGAAGTTATGTCCTAGTGCTAGGGTCTGATTTTGGATGTCCTCTCCCAACAGTGCAAATTTCCTTCCCTTGACACCCAAAGCAAAAGTGATGACCAAATCACCCAGTTTCAAATATAACCAGGGTTTTGCTACACTTCAACAGAAAGGGTGCGTGAGTGAAGATGCCATACCAGTGTAGCGGGTATCCACACACAGGTGTCCGTGTCCCGATCATGTCTGGAGGGTCCTGTGTTTTTTCCCTCTCATTGGTCATGTGCAGCCATATGAGCCTTTTTTTTTTTTTTAGTTTTGGTTTTGTTTTTCCATCATCCTTGAATGAAGGCAAAGAATATTTGCCAAGGCCAGGTCTCCATGGACATTTGCTGAATTTTTAATGGCAACTATTTTAGCTACATAAATGTTCAACAAAAGCCTTCTTAAACCACTGCTATTAAAGACTCACTCGAATTATTAATCAAGGATTAGCTTCATCTAGAGAATAGATTTAAAAAGTGAAGAAAGATAAGATTTGATTGCAAAAGAACTCATTAGGTAGCACGCCAGCACAAAAACAAAACACAAAAACAAAACAAAAAAAACTCGCCTTTTCATTCCGAGGAGGGTATGGGGAGATTACAACCTACTCAGCCTATTTCTCCAATGAGATAGCTGAGGCATTGAAGAGGGAAAAAAATTGTTTAAAAGAATTAACGTTTAGAAAGTCTCACACCTGTCTTCGAGTCCCTTCCCATTATTCTGGTTCTTACTGTGTCTTCCATCCTATTCCTCCATTCTAAGGCAAGCCTGGTGGGGGACTAACCTTAAATTCTCATTCATCTCTAACATCAGGCAGAGGAGGACTCAGTGTCAGAGGGCACAGGGCAGAGCTGTGGGCAGTTGCTTCCCTGATCTGGTCCTTAGAACTGATCCCCCATTGAGAAGGAAAGCTCTGAGTTGGACATACGACAAGATTACTGGAGGAGGCTTTCAGGGAGGGGAGCATCTTCTGACCTGAGAGCTGAGTTCAGGTCCCATGATGAATGTTCAGGCATTGGCTTTTCGTTCTTGAAATACATACAGTACAACTAGGTCAACTTAATAAAGGTGAACTTCAGAAACGCCAAGATGCTCACATTGAATGAACTTGCTGTAATTTTCTAGATGTTCCTACAAACTTGAAAGTAGATCTGTGTATCTAGTGCATTTTGGGCCATGTATTTGTCAATGGAAATGATTATTAAATGTGTTATGTGGGTTCAAAACTGTGACTTTGGGACACATGCTAAAACAAAGAATTAAACAATTTAAATTAATTAGGCTCATTACACGGTGAACACTGTTCAGGGAGCTGAGAAGGAGGCAAAGACATGTGAATGGAGAGCTGTCCTTCGGGATATTAGAATTCCTGAGGAAATGAGCAGGAAATTCCAAAATGGGTAAGTTGCATGACTTCGCAATACTACTGAAGCGGATCTTAAAGGATTCTGGAGGCAGACGGAGTTTCACACTAACTTGCTCCATTAACCTGGTTATGGCTGTGAAACTGGACTCAGGCTTACTGAAGCAGAACCAGCCCGAGTGCACAGGGCGTTCACGGGGTCAATATTTGCAGGCAGTGATTTTATTGGCACAGCTGAGCCTTCCTGCCATGAGGAAGCCAGGAGAAAGACTTATTCTTGCACCAGAGTAAGCAAAATTTGTGGGATCCTGGAAATTTGGAATGAGAATCCCTATCGTATTAAGTAATATAGTATTAAATGCTATATTAATTAATTATAATTAAAATTTTAGGATAATTTTAACAATAAAGGAAATAAGGTCTTGCTCAAAAGGCTGAGAAAAGGAACATACTGGTGATATTTGAACATGTGTCAGAGTTGGTTGCAAAACAATTTGGACCATCATATAACAGCAGTAAATATTATGTATGTAATGTCTGGCTAAAGGGGGCCTGCCTTCCAGATATTTTGCATACGCTTGATCTTCATGACAATACTATCAATATAAAAAAAACAAAACAAAATGCCACAGAGGAGAATGTAAGATCTGTTTGTTGACTGTTTGTCTTTCCCATGTGGCTGCCCCAGCCATGATAGTTGTCCTACTTGCTACAGATGAAAAGGTCGAAAGGAAAATCAGGAATTAAGGAGGCTAAATGCATGAGCAGAAATTTACTGCCTTGAAATAGATTAAGCATATTTCCTCCCGCGACTGGCACAGAAGCATCACCTTTAATTAGGAAAAACAGCATTGTGCTCAGCTGAGAGAAGTTAGTCCTATATTTATACTTCCTTTGCTCCCTCAGCTGTATAATTTAAGTTTGGAGATTTATTCAAAGTTTGATGTTTGTCATAGCCAGGGTTTCATTTAACTTAAAAGGATAAATAATCAGATGTTGACAGAAATGAGCAATGCTCCCTTCAAAATTCTAATCTTTCTTGGCCTTTGTTAAAGAAACATCAGGGGAAATTGATGACCATAAAGATTTATATTTATTAATATAAGGGGATTTTTTTCTAACTCTGGAATGATAATAGTTATTTGAGTTATGGCTGAATAATGAGGACTATTGAATCAGGGAGTCCCCTTATAGTTAACACTCATTAATCATTTTTATAATTAAAAATGTATTTCTCAACTCACCCTGTTTGTCATATTTGAAGAATATCTATCAGAATAAAACTTTTCAGGTACCCAACATAAGAAAATTATTTGTAAAGAATAACTGAGAAAAGAGGAAGTCCGATCAAGCAAACATTATCACATTCATCAAAAATGGATAGAAATATTTGTTTTATATGGAGAATTTTTTATTCTAATAATATGAAACATAGTGATAAACTTATTTGTGCACTTAGAATGATTTTAGGTATTTACGTAAATTGTACGTGCTCGCAGAAAAAAATGCCAATGCAAAATGCTATGAAGTAAAAATAGCCCTACATAATACCTCCCAGTGATAACCAAGTTTAATATCTCAGTGGCTACCTTTGAGATATTTCCTCAAGCAAAAATTAAGAAACAGAGCTTGCTCACACAAACACCCACAAAGTTTACATACTGTTATACTATTGTGGAAATAATCAAAGACCACCCAACTGAGAACAACAGACGCTATTTATTCAGAGTTTGCTATTACAAGGGACTCAGCTACCATCACTTGCATTTGACAGAGACTTTTGTAGTGGGAAAAGCTTTGCAGTGGGAAAAAAAGTTTTAGGTGTGCTCTGATTGAAGATTATTGGCATGGGGAAGATAGTGGAAGGCTAACTAGAAGCTGGGCATGTTGTGTGATTGGTTAGTAGAACATATTGACTTTCTCTGGATGGTTTTGAGCTAGAAGCAGAGGCTAAATAAATAAATAAATAATCTGGTAGTCATTAACCAAGCTGTCATTGTTCCAAACTCTCTGCTGCAAAAGTCTGTCTTCCTAGGCTGGTTGCTCATAAGTTGTGGGTCAGAATTCTATTGTCATATATCATCTAGCCATTGTCCATTTGTATTATATATCCAGACTCTTACTATTCATGATTTTGATATTACTTGGATTTTTTTTCCTTTAATAAGAGGTTCAATTAATAGTTACTATAACATTAGTTTTAATGGGTAAATATTATATCATTTTATGTATGTGCTATACTCTCATACTGTCTTATGGATGTGCTAAATGTAATATGAATCCCCTTTTTAATGTCATTTGGAACATTTCAAATCTGAATTTTAGCAATGATAAAATGAGCTTCCTTGGGGTCAGTTATTTTTACACGTATCCATTTACACTTTAAAAATAAATTCCAGAGTAGAATTTCATGGTTAAATACACATATTGAAAGTGACTACAGAATGCTAAATTGTTCTTCAACTGAAACACTTAACTCCCAAAGTGAATGGAAGTTACATATTATTAATATAGTCATTTTTAAACATTGCTAAACCTACAGTTAGCAAACTTTTATTGACTCATGAGGGTGAACGTCTTTTCATGTACTTATTGACCATTTGTATTTTTTCTTTTCTTAATTGCCAGCTCATGTCTTTTGCCCATATTTTATTGTATAATATGTTTCCTTTTGATTTATGAGTTCTTTATTTTTTATGTTGAAAATTTTTTCCAACGTATTATTTAATTTTTAAATGGTGTCGTGCTTTATTTTTGCTATGTGAAATGGTTACTTCTAATGGTATTTGCAAAGTTACGAAGATTTTATACCTACATAGTAAAGGTTATAGCCAGATGGCGCTGTGGTCTTTAGAGATGAGAACCATCTGCTCCAAAGAGCTGACCTGTACCATTTTTGTCATAATTAGAAAATAAGAGAAAGAACGAAAGAAAGAAAGAGAGAAAAAAAGAAAGAAAGAAAGAGAGGAAAGAAGAAAGAAAGAAAGGGAGGGAGAGAGAGAAAAAGAAAAAGAAAGAAAGAGAGAGAGAGAGAAAGAAAGAAGAAAGAAAGAGAAAGAAAGAAAGAAGAAAGAAAGAAAGAAAGAAAGAAAGAAAGAAAGAAAGAAAGAAAGAAAGAAAGAAAGAAAGAAAGAAAGAAAGAAAAAGAAAGAAAGAAGGTTAGTTTTCCAAATTACTCCATAAGAGCTAACCAAATATTTTTTACTTTTATTTTGATAGTAAGTATCCTAATAATCGGGCAATGCTTTGTCACCTCCCTGAACAAATTATACATCCTTCTATACACTCAACTCCTGGAATTTTCTCAGTTTAATTTATAATCTTTAACATACGAGTATGTAAGCCAGATAAGTACTAACTGCTCAGGCTTCCTTCTCCACTCTTGCTGAGAAGGACTATATTAGCTATGTGACTTCTCCAAGGATGGGCAGTTGAACAGCCTTCTGTTAAAGAGCTCTCAGTGACCAGAACTAGAGGTTCTTCCTCTCATGGGGAGGTCTCCAGCAGAGATTCTGAGTGTCCTTATTTTTTTCCATAATGGACTCACTCTAAAAAAATCTCTTCACTCTAGTGACTACTTCCTGTATATGAAGTGCGTAAAAATTTTCCTGATCTGCTCATTCCAAATCAAAAATTCTAGTTTCATTGGTCCAAGGTAGGGCCCCAACAGCAGTATTTTTTAAAAAGCTCTCCAGATGCTTCAAATGACTTAAGGATCATATCTTATGTTAATTCATTTTTCCTTTACCAGTTATCAATAAGCTATATATATTATACAATTTTATTTACTATAATAGACGTCAATTATAAAATTATTCCAGTGTGAGTTATCTTAACTAAATCTACTTTTTAAAATAGTGTATCATCTTTTTAAGTAATTTTAGATTTAAAATGAGAAAACTTACAGTGAATAAGCAAGTAGTCATTCTTCAATATTCACGTCAAATCACCAGACCTGATCAACACAACACTCACAGTCGCATAGATTCAGAAAGATTCACAGCTGTTATATCTAAAAGGGATCCTAGAGATTATCTAATTATACTTTCTTATTTATATAATACATACTATATAAAACTTTTTCATTTATATAAAATGAATATACATATAAATAAATATATATAAATAAATAAAGCACAGAAAAATCAAGTGATTATCATAATGCTATCCAGCCATTAAGTGCTGGATTTAGTCCTATGGCATCAATGTGTACTTATGTTAGTTTTAAATGTACTGTAAGAAATTACTGTAAAATTTAGCAACTCACACACACACACACACACACACACAATATGCATGTATAATCTCACACAGTTTCTTTGGGTCACGAATTTAAGAGTGACATAGCTAGTTATTTCTGGCTCACTGCATTTTATGGGCTGCAATCAAGATACTGACCAGGGTTGCAGTCAATGGAAGGCCTGTCTGGGCTGGAGGATCTGCCTCCAAGATGGCTGACTCACAAAGCTGAGGTCAGGACGTCTCAGTTTCTTACATCTCTCTCCAAGCAGGAGGGAGATACATAAGTGCCTGAATACCACACAGTAAGAATCCACTGGAGATCACCTTAGAAGCTGCCTACCAGGAGCATCTTGGCACTTCATCCCTGCGTAATAGCTCATAAGTAAATCATAAATTGCATGCCTTTGGCAGTTCTTTACAATTCAGTTAAGTTTTTACCACAAATAAAATGACAGTTCTTGTCTTATTATCACCCGACATTTTATGGTATTACTTGACAATGTGTCATCCAGTAACAAGTTGAGAAAATAGAGCTTTAAAAAATGTTCTCATAATTTGTGGTGCTTTAATAAAATCTACATTGATCTCATTTGACATTTTTGGCATTCACCTTAAAAAGACATACTTTTTTTTTAGTGATCTAAGAAATTTTATTTTTCTGTCTTAAAAGCATTGAAAAATACTAATCTCCTCTGATGAGCTATGTAATCTTTTCTGTGCACAATAAGTATTAATACTTTTTTCTCTCAGCGATCATGATGTATGATCTACATTAGCCCATTACCTCCATCCTAAGGAGTAATCAGTTCACATGTCTAAGACTGTCAGGAATTTCAACAATGGAGCGAGATATGTATTAGCAATGTTTTTTTTTTCCTTTAAAATTAGAGAGAATGTAGACATTTTAAAATATTGTCTAGAAAAATAATATAGCACCGTTAAAAGAAGTTAACTTTTATTTTTCAAAAAAAGCAGTGGTACTTAAAATCAGTCTTTAAACAATGTATAATTTCAAGAAAGGTGAAATTTATATTAATTGATAGAATGACTCATTTCCCATATTCTCTGACACTAACACTATTTGGTGTGTCTAAAAAATAAATTTAAAGAATTACACTATACGAACATCTTATTGCCTATATAATCATTAATACTTTATTGAAACAGGACATTAACAACTACTCTTGCAATTTTTAAGGTATATTAAACTACTCAAGTCATTACGAGCTAACGGTAATAGGCAGTGACATTATTACTTACAAAGTAAGCCAGAAGTAAGGAATCTCCCATCCTTGAGCCAAAATCTATCCTCTGAAGAGTTTAATATAGTTAATTATGAAAATGCCAGAGGATAATATTGTCACATGATGCTAAAATAAAATATAGCTTTAAATGGCTTCAATGGCAAACTCCTAAAAGACCCCAGGGCAGGTATGTCATTGTAAGAAAAAGTGTACAGACATGTATTTGGGAGGTGTGTCTCAATGCATTGTTATCTGGGTTTCTGAGTCTCTATTAATGGAATACTTTTAGTTATTTGTTAATAGCCTACTTCATTCCAAAAAGTGCCTAAAGGAGGGGAGTCCTTTTATGTTCATATGTGTGGTTTGTGTCCGTGTGTGTGGAGGAAGAGCTGTCCATCCGCATGTCTGTAATGGATCTGCCTCTGCTCTTCTTTGTCTACATTTCTGTATGTCTGTGTCTTTCTGAGTTTAACAACTTATTTTCGTTCATCAATAAACTTACACCTCATCTCATTCCAAAGAAGCTTCAAGGCAGCTGTATTACCCTATGTTCACAGTTTTCTCTATATCCTGTGTGTCCACCTCTGCATCTCTGCCTTTACCTTTTTCTTTCTTTTTCCTGCCTCATTTCAGAACCCCAAAAATGCTACACTTAATCATTGGATTTTTTTTTATTCTTTTCATTAAAAAGGTTGTATCATTATTCATCATAGATGAGCTTCTATATAGTCTTTTCGTTAGTTCTGCCATCTGTTTCCAAAAATTTGACTATCCTTTTTGTGACTGCAGGGTACGTTAGCACCCCTCTGAGTCTCAAATAGATCAGAACTAAGCTTTGCAGAAGTATGCTTCTTAAACTTCAGATCACAGCCTCTGTTCCCAAGCTATTTGAAGATCTACTGCTGAAGTTGTAATAAGTCTATTCCTAAAGCAAACCTGTCAAAGGTAGTGATGGTTTATGAGTCATGCTCTTGCACATTTCCATTAAATGAGTACAGGAAAAAAATGGGCAGTCATCACAAGTAGTGGCTGGTTTTCTTTTGCTTTTCTTAAAGCTGGTACCTGAAGTTAGTGTAAATTGAGGTGGTAATTGAATACAGGAATTAAGGATTAATTTTAAGGTCTTATTCAACCCCACAATCCAAATATTCTACATATATTGAAATGTAAACTAAATTTTCCAATGGTAATTTTTTTAAATATTTAGATGAGATAGACTGTTCAAATCTCACTTCTGTGTGCTATGGAAATAAGATCTCTGACAGCACATAGAGAAAAAGTGGCTAATTTTGTTAAAGACATCTTGGGCTTTGGTCTCCTACTCCTACTAAATTTTGTTTATGGGTAGCATTATGTGACAAATTAAAGATAGCAGTAAATATTTTGGAATTTCTTTCATAGAGAAGTGAGTTCTAAATTTCCTCTCCTTTAATCTGACTTGGCTTAACCAATAGAATGCAGTGGAAGTGAAAAAAGGAGATTTTTAAGGCTAAAATATAAATAGTCTTTCAGTTTCCTCCTGGCTTTTTTGAAACATTCTCTCTGAAAGTTTTGAGGAAAAACAAGCACCACATGTACTCACCATCAAATTGGTAGTGACTGAACATCACATAAGTGTACATATAAGAATAGCATCTATTGGATGTCGGGTAGGGAGGGAGGGGGAAGGGGGAGGGGCGAGGGGGAGGAGGGGA